>JANKKB010000931.1:8370-21581 GCA_026225775.1 Bursera palmeri
TTTTTTTTTTTTGTTTGGTTTAGCCATTTCATTGTGCCTGAATTGGGACCGGATCTCAAATTCTCTTATGCATCTCACAAGGCTGTCAATGAATACAAGGAAGCCAAAGCTGTAAATTTCTTTCCTATTTCGTTGGATGATCTTAGAACGTGAAGCGACAACTTGGAATGGAATCTAAAGGATTAAATTCATCTGAATAAAAATGAGCATTTTGAATCTTAATCTTATCATGGAATCTTTGGAAATTAAAAGGCAATGAACAACTTTTGCATCACATATTCTCGATTTTTGAAGATTTTCTTTTATAGTTTTAGAGATTATTAGCAGGTTCCTTGAATCAGTAATAGTATCTTGGGTTAAATAATTTCTTTATTTAATTATTTTTTGTATGCATTTCTTGGTCGGTAACATTCTTTTCCTTGACATTTCGACACTGCAGCTGGGGATTGATACCGTTCCTGTACTTATCGGCCCTGTTTCCTATTTGATGCTATCTAAACCAGCAAAGGGTGCGGAGAAATCTTTTCCTGTTCTCTCCCTACTTGACAAGATTCTACCCATCTACAAGTAAGGCATAATTGTTCATTTTTTTTTTTTGTGTGAAATTAAAAAAAAAAAAAAANAGGCATAATTGTTCCTTTTTTTTTTTTGTGTGAAATTAAAAAAAAAAAAAAAAAGAAGCGAAATGTGGTTCTATGCTGGATTTGAATAGTCATGGACTTGTTGCCGATAATACTTTTTAGGTATTTATTTATTGGATTAATCCTTGTAATTGTCTGTTGCCTGACAGGGAAGTTGTGACTGAATTAAAGGGTGCTGGTGCTACCTGGATTCAGTTTGATGAGCCAACTCTTGTATTGGATCTTGATTCTCACACTTTAGAAAAATTTTCTTATGCTTACGCGGAGCTGGAGTCAACTCTATCTGATTTGAATGTTTTAATTGCGACATACTTTGCTGATGTTCCTGCTGAGGCATACAAAACACTCACCTCTTTGAAGGGTGTCACTGGATATGCATTTGATCTGGTTCGTGGAAAAAAGACGATTGATTTAATTAAAGGTGGATTTCCTTCAGGCAAACACCTCTTTGCTGGAGTGGTTGATGGTAGGAACATTTGGGCTGATGATCTTGCTTCATCCCTCACTACACTTCAGGATCTTGAGGGCATTGTTGGAAAGGGTATTCTTTTAGGTGCATTTTTTACAATTGCCACCTTGATTTCTCTTTATGAAGTTAAATAATTCTGGATATTTGGTTCTGCAGGCAACATTGTAGTCTCTACATCCTGCTCACTTCTTCACACTGCGGTTGATTTAGTGAATGAAACTAAGTTGGACAATGAGATCAAGTCCTGGCTTGCTTTTGCAGCACAGAAAATAGTTGAAGTAAATGCCCTGGCCAAGGCATTGTCTGGAGACAAGGATGAGGTATGACAGATATGATTTCTTTTTTTTTGGGTCATATAATGCTGTTGTTATTGTAATTTTTTTAAGCAAATCAAATACTCTTTTGAATGACTTAAATGTATGGTTTTGCATTATTTACATATATTAATATGTAATAAGTTAAAATCTTTAGGCTTTTATAGAAAAGAAATTGATTTTTAATGTTCACCTGTAAAACCAGATGACAATATTCTGAAGAAAATTCGCTGCATTATCTTCTCAAGACATAATAAACAAAAGACAATGTTGTTTTTGGTATTCATTGCATGATATTTACAAGATATTGTGTGTTTTATGAACTTTGAATGATTAAGTCTGTCACTTTCTTGTGTAAAAATGATAATTCCTTATATTACGACCAAAATTTACAGTTTCTGAATTTTATTAAATTTTTTATACACAAAGGCCAGCATGCAGATTACCTTATTAGTTCTATGAACCTTTTCAAGTGCTTAATAGCTTCTTTTTATTTCTCCAGGCATACTTCTCTTCTAATGCTGCAGCTCAGGCCTCAAGGAAATCTTCCCCCAGGGTGACAAATGAGGCTGTCCAAAAGGCTGTAAGTGATTTTGATAGAGCTAGGCCCATAATTCAGTACTATAGAAGGAAAGGAAAAGGGCAGAAGGTAATACTAGAGGAGCTGTAACCGAGTAACTAAATGGGTAAATTAAGTAATGGAGAGTGACAGTGAGATAGTGAGCTGGATGGTAGTGAGCTGGAAGAATCAGTTAGAAAATTAGTTAGAAGAACAGAATAAATAATGTAATGGAGGCAGTAAGGAGGTAGAAAGGGAAAATCATTAGACAAGTGTTATGGAGGTTCTAGCCCTCGAAGCTAGTTGTTATTAATTACTTCTGCAATTCTTCTTCTATCCATCGTATTGTTCTATTTCTTTTCCTATAGTTTATTTACAGATTTACTATAGAAATTATTGTGAAGTTAGGATCACTTTGGATCCTAACAGATTTTTAGAAAACCATGTCTATTCTCCAAGTTTGTAAATGGCCTGATTTCTTTAAGTTATGCTCACCTTGAATTGTTTCCTGTCATGTTTAGGCTGCTGATTTGAAGAGTTCTGATCACCGCCGAGCCACAAATGTCAGTGCCAGGCTGGATGCTCAGCAGAAGAAGTTGAATCTTCCAAGTCTTCCTACCACCACCATTGGATCTTTCCCACAGACTATGGATCTTAGAAGGGTGCGCCGTGAATACAAGGCTAAGAAGTGAGATTTGTCATTCATGTTGTGTTTTATCAACTGTTTCACCTTTTTAAAATTGTTTATGTAAAGTAGTTGCTTTTTATTCTCAGAATCTCTGAGGATGATTATGTCACAGCTATGAAGGAGGAAATCAGCAAAGTTGTCAAGCTCCAGGAAGAGCTTGACATTGATGTTTTGGTCCATGGAGAGCCAGAGGTGAGTTCTTGTTCTAAATAGAATAACTTATACATCAATTTGGGCTCCATTTTGTTGCACAAACTAGATTTCAACTCTTTCTCTCTCTCTTTTATTTTTTATTTTTTTCTCTGCTTATATATCTTGGTAATGCAGAGGAATGACATGGTTGAGTACTTTGGTGAGCAATTGTCTGGTTTTGCCTTCACTGTGAATGGGTGGGTTCAATCTTATGGCTCTCGTTGTGTCAAGCCCCCTATCATCTATGGTGATGTCAGCCGCCCCAAGGCCATGACTGTCTTCTGGTCTTCAATGGCACAGAGTATGACCACACGACCAATGAAGGGAATGCTCACTGGACCTGTCACCATTTTGAACTGGTCCTTTGTCAGAAATGACCAACCCAGGTTAGAAAATCAACTAAACTAATTTTACAATGCTCAGCCAGTTTGCAGCATTTTCAAATGGTTAGGTAATTTATGTATCTGTCTATTTCTAGATCTGAAACCTGCTATCAGATTGCTTTAGCAATCAAGAATGAGGTCGAGGACCTTGAGAAAGCTGGAATTACTGTCATACAGATTGATGAGGCTGCTTTACGAGAGGGTTTGCCTCTCAGGAAGTCTGAGCAGGATTTTTATCTAAAATGGGCTGTGCACTCCTTCAGGATTACTAACTGTGGTGTGCAAGACACTACTCAGGTTCATCTTTACCTCTCAAGCTCCCTGATTTAGTGTTCCTTGTCGTACATCCATGCTTTATATCTAAATGGTTGTTCCTCAAGTGCTTATATACTTGTGAAACATTTATGTCATAGTGACTAAATGCTCAGAGATATTTGACTTCTGGAGTTCAGAATCTGTTGAAAATTTCAGTATAGATACTCTGTTTAGATCATAAAACAAAAGTACTGAAAAATAAAACAAATGGGTATTATACTGAACCACCGTATACTAAATCTTTGGCCAGATCCACACTCACATGTGCTACTCAAACTTCAATGATATCATCCACTCAATTATTGACATGGACGCTGATGTTATCACTATCGAGAACTCCAGATCAGATGAAAAGCTTCTCTCAGTCTTCCGTGAGGGAGTGAAGTACGGTGCTGGAATTGGTCCTGGTGTGTACGACATCCACTCACCAAGGATCCCATCCACAGAAGAAATTGCTGACCGCATCAACAAGATGCTTGCAGTCCTTGAGAGCAAGATCCTCTGGGTGAACCCTGACTGTGGCCTCAAGACACGAAAGTACACTGAAGTCAAGCCGGCACTTAGTAACATGGTTGCCGCTGCCAAGCTCCTTCGCACCCAGCTAGCCAGTGCCAAGTGAGTTCAGATAATGACATAGAAGTATGCTTTATACATAAAGACCAGGAAATTTTCTGCCAAAGCTCGAATAAAATGTCGGCTTCTTCTTGAGATGAGTTTTCTTTTTGGCAGGCGATGCTTAATGTTTTGATGTTGATGTTTCTGTATTTGTATCTGGATTTGCTCTCTGGAGCATTATAATCTATAATATTTTCTTCTTTATGAAAACTATTTTATATCATCTTTGATTCTTTGCTCATGTTTTCCTGACTATATAGACCCTTTGGAAGAAACCTGAAAATTGGAATAAAAAGGTGAGAGTGGGTACCAACTTGGGAGGACATAGAGGGGAAATTATGAGAAATAACCAAAACTAAGAGGACATTTTGAAAAATAACTAATTTTCCAATTTCTTTGATATATCTATCCAATTACACCTAAAATGATTCAAATACCCTTCTAATTATATACCCACTAACTCTCACTCTCCTATTATTATTTTTTTGGAAAAGGAAAAAACAAAATCTTTACCTCGTAATTCTTGACTCATTTCAAACACTTTACCTCACTTCACCCACCTTCAATCGGGAACCCAATGGGCGATGGAGTAGACGAGAAAGAGGAATTGAAGGAAAATGAGTTTCATTTTAGTTTTAGTTTTTATGTTTATTTCCAATTTGGGTTGAAATTGGTATTTTTTATTAGGTTTTGATTTGATTTCAGTTGGAAAATGTTGTTTGCAGGGTTTGAATGTATGACAATCACGTAGAACTGATGTATTGGAGTAGTTTAGGTGAATTTTTGAGTTGTGAAGTGTTGAAATAGTGTTGGAAAACCTAGAGGAGTTGGAGGATGTTGCATCTCTGAATATGGACCGTCGATCTATCAGGGGTGACATATAACCTAAATGGTCCATAGACGGTTGGACCACCATACAACCTGACAGTCCGACCACTTATGGATCGTCACGATCATGAGTCATCCTTGATAGACTGACGGTCCATATTTAGAGGATTGTCAGACCATTCATGGACCGTTATGGCCAGGTTTGTCCATGATGGTCCAATAGTCTGTATTCCAGTATTCCTTTGTTTTAGGTTTTTGCATGATTTTGCATATTTTCAATGTTTCACTATGTAATTTAATATGTATTTTGATTAAATATTTACAAGAGAATGGATAAAATTTACATTGCTTTGCATTATGATGGTAATTGGGAGACACAACCACCACGTCGTGTTCTTAAGTACATGGGTGGTCACACCAAGGGATTGTCAATCTCGAGGATATTCGATACAATTAGTTGGTTGAATTGTTATATGTAAAACTTTGTTTGGAATCGGATAATTGTATTTTGAAATTGACGATGAGACTGGTCTACGAGAACCTAGAAGACTCCTTCCCAGTAATGACTTTTGAAAACAATGATGATGTTGAATTCTTTATTGATTATTGTAGCAGTAGGGATAA
The DNA here is from genome assembly GCA_026225775.1 of Bursera palmeri. NCBI lineage: Eukaryota > Viridiplantae > Streptophyta > Magnoliopsida > Sapindales > Burseraceae > Bursera > Bursera palmeri. Next base: position 13,999 of record JANKKB010000931.1, read on the forward strand.
AGTAACTCCATTGATGGTGGTAGTCAAGAAAAAAGGTAAAAGGTTTCATGGGAAAGAAATGTGTATAGTCCAATGGGAAGAAAACGTTCAGCAAGTGCAAGTAATCAAGTTATTCAATTGATATCTGCAACATCATCATCCCTTTTTGTGTTTCGCCTAGGTGAGGCTATATCACCTAACTTCAATTCAAATAATGAAGTCAACTCACCACCATACATTTATCTTGAGCAACACATCTTTCCTTGACCATATGAATGTGCCCCCGCATGAGAAAACTAATGATGTTGATGTGGAAGGACGTTGCACAGGAGGGTGCATGGGACTCTAATGAGATGAGGGTGCATTTGAGGTTGCATGGGACTGGAAGGAGGTTGCACAGGAGGCTGCAAAGGACTGGAATGAGGGTGCATAAGAGTTTACATCGGAGGTTGCATGGGAGGATGTATAGGAAGCTGCACGGGAGGCTACATGGTAGGCTGTATGGTACCAGAAGGGATATCAGCGCCACGGCCCACATCATCCGTATTCTACTGCAATGAAATTATCTCGATGATATCAAGCTGTTTACATCATATTTTTGCAAATGGGAGATGTTTACTTGGAATTTTACTTCGAGACACTTACTAGTTGGAAGTGCATTTGCGTTTGAAGCATAACGAACCTCTGGTTTAGCATATCAAACCGTCGGTTTAGCGTTTTAAACCTCTAGTTCAGCATGTCAAAAAGCCGTGCAAACATAGCATCAAACGGTCTATCCTCCACACCACACTGTTGGAAAAAGATTATAATTCAAAATATTAGTGTTCCTTCATATTACCATGAAATAAACTAAATCAGAATAATACAAAAATAATACTAAATTACCTCTTCTCGTCTTTCAGGGCGTGAGCGGATCGTCATATTGCGGTGGAGACTATGGGCTTTGTACACTCTCAATATACGGTCTACCCTTCGAGCTTTGTACAGCCTCAGCATGCGATGGAGACTAAGGGCTTTGCATACCGTAAGCATGCGGTCTAGCCTACGAGCTCTGTACACCCTCAACATGTCGCGGAGACTGAAGGCTCTATACACTCTCACCTTGCGGTGTATCTCGTGCGGGTTGTTCAACCTCAGGAAGCTATGTATACCCCACTTCTGGGCGACCTCAGGAAAGTGTACGCCATTGGTAACACCAATAGCTAACACCAGAGTCCGATACTATGGTTCCTCCACCTCCGCAACTGTAGCTACTAGCCCTGCGATGGGAAGTTTATCCTGTTCAAGATATTTCAAACAATTGTGAAACAGCTCTTCGAATCGAATATTAAAGTTCAATAATCGGCTAGAATACTATTAACAAAAAAGCTTTATTCAAAATATGGAAATACCTTACTAGGGACATTATTTAAGAAATGTTTAACCTCTACCTTGGAAAAAGATTGCTTGTTAGTCCAGTTTAGTATGCTGGGGATGTTCTTATTATTAAGGCATACCCCATGCTTGAATCCATAGAACGGGATTGCCTTGAAAGCCTATACCTATTGATATCAAACATAAGAAATATATTAGGAACTTTCTTACCACAATCAATTAAATCTTATAAAACTTCTGAACTAAGACCAGTTTGTGAGAAGCACCTGGAAAGCAAATGGACATCCAAACAAGTCATACTTCTTTGTCTCATGCTCTCCTTGTTTTGTTTCCACTCAATCTAGAAAACGTTCCCTTCTTCCTACGAGAAAAGTAGATAGTAGGGCAAAAGTAATTTCATACGACTCTGAACCTATGGATAATCTTTGAAGAAGTCCAAGTCGTCTACCATTTGAGAGTAGGTAAGGGAAATGGTTCTTTTCTACTTTTACACACCAAGAATCGCTCAACAAAATATAACAATGCTAATTAGCTTCACCGCATCTAGATCAAGAATAACAGTATAATCTATTGCATTTAATATAGTGTCCAAAGCAAAAATTTGATGGTCTTTCCATTCAAATACGTGTCTCTCAATCTGCATAACCCTCTAACTTGGAAATTCGGTTTCTTTCCAAAGGTCAGACCAATCATAATTCCAAAGCGAAGAAACCATCAATAGAATGTAATAGATTATAGGAACAATATATGATAGAAACTATGCCTGATACTAAGTACCATATCTCATTTCTCAAGACCCACTGTCTCCACCTTATTAAGTAATATTTGATAGACCAGTTGGGCTGGGGACAACAATTCATTTACATTTAATAAGTGACCAAAACAAGTAGTTCTAAACAAAGTTTGTTGTGTCACCGTTAACTTATCCTTCACCAATTTCATTGGTCTCAACGTGGACATGTTAGTACATTTTCCACTATAATAGTTATTGACCCTCATCTTTAAATGGACAATGACACGCGGAGGATCCATATATGAGAGACAAATAGAATAGGTTAGAAACACAACATACTATTTTCACACATATTAAAAAAAAAAAGTGGACAATTGTGTCATAAAACAAAAAAAGATTGAAAAACCCAAAAAAATAGCTAAATTGTTCAATGGACCATCAGACTATCTAGTTACGGTTCTATGGTCTGTAGATTGTTTGGGCCCATGAGATAGTCTAATGGTCCATCATCTGACGGTACTTAGACTTCGTGACCGTTAAGGACGGTTTATACATAGATGGTCCTAAGTACGTTTGACGGTCTAACGAATATTAGACGGTTCACTACGGATCGTTAGGTCGTCAGACATACTTATGATCATCCATATACAGACGGTCTTAATTACGTCTGATAGCCTAACGAGTGTTAGATGACTCACTATGGACCGTCAAGAAGTCAGATATACTTAGGATTGTCTATATATGGACTGTCCACATACTGACGGTCCTAAGTATGTCTAACAAGTGTTAGATGGCTCACTATAGACCATCAGACTATCAGACATACTTATGACCATCTATATATAGACAACCGTCCATAAAGGTCATAAAATCTGAGAGAGCGGGAGTTAGAAATATTTATAAAGAGAGATATTTTAGTTGTTTTAGGTGTAAGTGGGTAGATAGATCGAAGAAATTGAAAATTTGATTATTTCTCGGATATATCATTTTTACAAGTTGGCATTTAAATGATAAGCATATGTTTTCAGTTGGAAAAAAAAAAGGCAAAACTATCGATGATATGACCGTTTAGATCTTGTTAGAGACTTAATTGAAATATTTATAAATTTTTGAAAAAGTCATTTACAAATATTTGTTAATCAATCATTATTTTAAGGTAGACAAATCTCAAGTGAGACAAATATATCATATTATTACCGCAGACTTGAAAACGGAATTAGGGAAGCTATAAATTCCAATAGAAGAATATTATGAAGGAAAAATAATTTGAAAATGAATTTATTATCTTGCAATAGTTGGAAATTCTTGATAATATGGAGTCGGAACAACTTGTTGTTTGTGTACCAAACCGATTTCTACCATATATTATTAATGTTTACTTGATGCTAAATACCGATTTCGTTACTTTTTTTTTCTAATTACTTAATTATGAATATTATAATTTTTTTATAATTAACATATATTATTTTTGTAATCAATACATATATGAAATATCATATTATATTATAGTATTTCTTTTTGGTAAGTTAATTACGATAACAATCACATTGAGAAGATTTTTTTTTAGGTTTATTAAAATTCTAATTTTCTTAATTATTTTAAATAAATTTCTAAATAACGCTAAAAATATCTTTGATTATTTTTTTAATATACAAAAATGTAAAAAAAAAAAAAAAGTCATGGAAATAAAACTATTGGAGTAAAACAGGCGGGAAGCATGAATTAAAGGTCACTCAATCTCTGCCTCTGAAATGCATGAAGAACTCTCATTCTCTTCTTTTCCAAAAAAAAAAAAAGAATCATTTGAAAGTGAAATTGAGATGTACAAGACAAAGCTGCAGGAGCTGTGCCATCAGAAGAGATGGAGCTTGCCCTGCTACTCCTCCATGAAAGACGGACCTGATCACAGCCCTCGCTTCAAGGCCTCTGTTTCCGTCAACGCCCTCTCCTTTCACTCCCCCGTATCTTGCATCTCCTCCAAACACGCCCAAAATGATGCTGCCATGCATGCCTTTCTTCACTTCACTTCTCCTAGTAAGCATGGTACGCGCTTCCTGTCCATAGTGTATACGAAGCGTTATTATTTCTATAATTTTGGCTGGATTTTGTGTTGGATTTCTTTACTTTTCCTCGAATATTTTTAGTGTATTTCAGAAGCATTAGGTTAGTTGATCCTTTGTTAAAAGCACTTTCAAATAGTTAAGACTTACAACCTGTTTGGCTTTATTTATTTATTATTATTATTTTTTTTCAAATTATCATGCATTACCCTGCAGGTTCTTCCGTGAAAGAACCACTTACAGATCAAGAATTGGAAGTTAATTTATGTAAGTTTCTAACAGTATTTATTTTCTTAACGTTTGAGAATGTGAATAAGAACTGATAGAAGAATCAATTTGTTCTCTATATATGTAGAACAAAGAAATTTATTTATTTATTTATTTTTAAGTTTTTTGATTCTTTTATTAAAATTTTCAATAAAGTAAAACAGACAAATTGACTGAATATAATTTCTATCAACTAGATTTCAGGTTTTTTGAGTTTTTGTGACTATGTCAGAATTGCGTTTGCCTTTACATTGTAATCTTTGTTCTCAGGTTCCTCGATATCAAGTGCTGAACCCAATGCTGGAGGACCAAAAATTGAAGAAACATCTCAGGGTCCTGAGATTCATTCCCAAGCTTCAGGTGACAAAAATAGTTGTGATTTTATGGTCATTCATTTGTTTGGCAATGTATATTTATGGAGCTCACTCCATATTATGGTTTAATAAATTGCACCCATATCTTTTGTGCTTACAGATGTGCAATATCAATACAAAAATCAGCTGCAAAACTATGCTCGACGCAAAAATCTTGACTCACCAGTTTATTCCAGTATAAGAGAGGGCCCTGCTCATGCCCCTTGGTTTAAGGCTACAGTTACAGTTGATGGGCATACCTTTGATAGTCTAGAGTTCTTCACAATTTTGAAGCAGGCAGAGCACGCTGCGGCAAAAGTTGCTTTAATGTCATTGTCATCTGATGGATTTCATTTGGCAAGTTCCAAATCTGAATCCTGCCATTTTTACAAAGATTATCACTAATTGAGTAGTTTTTCTGTGTAGATATGCCAGCATATATTTATGGGGTTTTTTAATGCCAATGATTCAATAATTGATGGTTTTATATTCTTTTTCCAGGAAGGACTTGGATTTTACAAGAATCTCTTGCAGGAGTTATGCCAGAGAGAAGGTCTTTCGAGACCAGTTTATAGGATAATTAAATCTGGTGCATCTCACATGCCAACATTCTTTTCTTCTGTGTTAGTAGAAGATGAGGTATTTTCCGGGAAGGCAGGGAGATCCAAGAAAGAGGCAGAGATAAAAGCAGCAAAAATTGCTTACACAGTTTTCGTAGAGCGTAAGTCAAGTCTTTGTTTATGTTTGTTTCTCGTTTAATTATTTAATTCATTTGCTTGAAACTATCATTCTTCCCCTTTTATTGTTTAAATTTTTCTTTCTTGATGATATTGCAATCAAAAGATTTCTAGCTCTTTTGACTGTGATGATATGCCCAAGGTAAGCATATGAAAGTATTCAATAGTCTAGAGCAAAATTTTGATGTTTCCCAGTCTGTGATAGACGAGAAAGATGGATCTCAACGCTCACAAGATAGGCATATGGAGAACTTGAAATTTCAATCTAGTGCTATAAAAAACATGATTAGGTGTAGAATATTTCTTCAAATCCAGATTATATTTAGATGAAATACCCTAGCCTCCCTGGCCACTCAGACCATCTGATTCTTTGACCTATTTTCTTTTTCCTCTTGGAACTAATTTTTTATTTTATCCATCACCTATTTCCAAGTTTTCTATGTTATGACTTATTGCACGAGTCAATCAAAAACCTTTTGTATTTGACAGATTCTCTTTTGAAATTATCTGACTTTTGTTTAGAAACTTTTAAGTTATTATTATAGAAATGCTTAGTAAAAAGCATTTGTGAAATATATTGTTGCCTGGCCTTTGGTCCCAACATAAAAAATAATCTTCTCAGTTTCTCTCTGAAGTTTCTGCGTCATTTAAGTTGGTATTTAGACAGATTTTATCTCTTCTTTTAGGCCGACAGAGTCGGAGTGTTGAGCTCTCTTCCCCTACTTCAGAGGAGGATGGAACCCCCAAGTCTACTGTCTCAGACTTGGTAGTCGCTGCTGAGTCTCAAAACGTCAAACAGAAATGTGAATGCGTTTCATCTCCAGCCACTACATTTTCAGATGATATCAAAGGTACCATCTTCCTCCAAATTCCTATTTAACTATTTTAATCATATGTTGTTTACATGAGGAGCATTTTCGAGTTGCATAAGCCCGAAATTGCACTGATTGTTTGCCGCAATGATGACATGATGCTCATCACACAAGAAGTCCAAGAAGTAAATTCAGCTGAAATAGTAGCATCCAATGCCAAAGCGAGCTCTGATGATTCCACTCCATCTCCTTTAATACCCTCTATAGATGAACTGAAAGGAAGCCAAGACACACTATCTAGCATTCATGCTCCGGCCACAACCGAAGGAGGTTCTTTGTCTTCTCCTCCAGTGAAACATCCTAACGTTTCTGCTCTCTCAATTTTGGACTCCGGCACTAGAAGGGCTGCAGGAAAATGGAGTTACTTGCTCTGCAACAGAGTGAGGGTCTATCCATGCATCCCAGACATTGCATTCCCCAAAGGCATCACAGTGGTGCCAATTAGTAACGACAAATGGGTGGCTGTGAGCTTGGAGTTCCCAAACGAAAGTAATTGACTAAGTGGGCTTCTTATCATCTCCATACATAAGTAGAATTGCCACTTTATGGTGACTAATTTATTTTTTTTATTTTAATTTCAGAAACCATATGCTTAAAAACTTTTCTTTAAACTGATCTATTTTAAAAATAAAATCCAGCTTATCCTAAAATATTTGTTAGGAGTTAAAATTTTACATGGTACATCATTTTTGGGCCACACAGATTAGCACTAAGTTTTTATGTTAGTAGGTCTTTATTGATATTATTTTGAAATGTATAACAAATCTCTCTCATACTTTTAATAATCATGGCGATTAGAACAAAATGTGAAACTGTAAGGAGTAACGTGGTTTTAGAATGATTAATTGTAAGAAATAACTAAATTTAAGATATTAAATTGAAAAAAAGCAGGTTAAAAATTTTGTTTAACGTTGTTTTTAAAATAAAAGTACTATAAAATTAGTACTTTATAGTACTAACATATATAAAAAAAATGACTTAATTTTTAAAAGATAATATTAAATTAAATAAGCAAATTACCTTAATATATATTAACAAATATTAAAATTACTTTTTTATAGACAATATTAACACATATTGGTATTTATTTCAATGGTAATTTGATCATTTAACTTAATATTGTTCTTGAAAAATTAGTTATTTTTTATTTGTAGTAAGGGTAAAATGGTAAATTTATTATAATATGGAGGTTAATAGATGTTAACTAA
>JANKKB010000933.1:0-18106 GCA_026225775.1 Bursera palmeri
TGTAATTCCTCCATTTTCTGATTCTGAGTTCTCTGGTGCAGTTGATTGCTTTTAAATTGTGATTTATATTGTGCCCCTGGTCTGAATGTTCATGCACAAATTTCTCATTATTGTTATTTTCTTTACATTTTATGAAGAATTTTTATTGTTGCTTGGGTTGGAAATGATGCAGACTTTTGATCGTGGGTGTTATTTGTTAATAAAATCTATTCAAGAGCTTAGAGAGACAAAAAGGGGTCCTGTTACAGTTGGCATTGGTGGGCCAAGTGGTTCGGGTAAAAGTAAAACAAGGTATACAAGATGTATGATTGTGTTTAATTACTTAAGATTTTTTGAATTTAAGAGGAAAATTTGGAAAGCATAATCACACACTTCTTCATTTCTTTTATAAATTTGATTTGTTGTGTTTATTTGATTACTCTCAAAGCTTAGCAGAGAAGGTAGATTCTGTAATTGGTTGTACCATTATATCAATGGAGAATTATCGTGTTGGAGTTGATGAAGGGAATGATTTGGAGTCCATGGATTTTGATGCATTAGTGCAAAATCTAGAGGTTTGTATCTACTTCTTTTCTCTTTATCATGGCTTGAGTCTTTATACATACTGGATTTTGAAGTGTCCAAACTCTATGCCATGTCCTTTAAAATCTTTGGTAGCGTTCAAACTGGTTTTGAATGAGTTTGTCAACTCTGGAGTTTGTAATTTTAAAGTTGTTTGATTTGTCTAGAGTTAAGTTTTTGTACTTATGCATACATTTGAATTCTGGCCTTTCTCTGGTAGAAATCTATGTAAATCATCATCCTCTTTACAGTAACTGGATCTGTGCATTATAATTTTCTGCAATGTCTTGTTGCCCTTGAATCTGTGTAAGGTTGGTTTTTTTTGTCTAGTATCATGAAGCGTCCTCTCTTTTGATAATAGGATTTGACAAGAGGTAAAGATACTCTGATACCGGTGTTTGACTTCCAACAAAAGAAACGCATCGGCTCAAAAGCTATAAAGAGTGCTTCATCTGGGGTGGTAAGCAAGTGTAAAGTACATATACTATAATTAACCTCTGCTACTATGGATTTCATTCCATCATATTTGGTTCATAGGTAATAGTTGATGGTGCGTATGCTCTGAATGCAAGATTACGCTCTCTGCTAGATATTCGGGTTGCAGTGGTAATTTTCTGATCCTAAGGAGTTAACTTGGTTGGGTTTAGATTTTGTTGAGCAATCAGTTGTTTCTTAAACACTCATTCATTGTTTCATAAATATGTTTGGTTTGGTTTAGCAGGTTGGTGGTGTTCATTTTAGTCTTCTTTCCAAAGTTCAATACGATATTGGAAATTCTTGTTCATTGGATTCCCTTATTGACAGTATCTTTCCATTATTTAGAAAGCACATTGAGCCAGATCTTCATCATGCACAGGTTGGTGTTTCATGTTGTTGCCCCTTAAGTTTTAACTACCTTTTTTATTCAATTCAATGATTTATGTTGCAGATTAGGATAAACAACAGCTTTGTTTCATCATTTAGAGAAGCAATTTACAAGCTAAAATGCAGAAGTGAGGTCTGCACTTATTCCTTAGCTTATTGTTAATAAATAACTTTGCATACTTTTTCTACAGCTTTTGTCCCCTCGAATATGGGTTTTTCTTTACTATGCTTTCATGGACACATGGTCCACTTTTGTATCTGCTCTTCTTCAGTAACACAAATACTTTGTCTCTGTTTTTTTTTTTTTTTTTTTTTTTTTTTTTTTTTTTTAAAAAAAAAAAGAAAAAGAAAAATTATGAAGTTGGAGTGAGCACCCTAGTTTTAACTTCATTTATTAATTTATTTTTTCAAATTGTTTATGGATTATTATTCATCATATCATTACACAATTTAAAAAAAAAAAATGATACTACATATCCCAATAAATGTAAAAACTGTTTTATATACTAACAATATCTTAAAAAATTTATACAAAGGTAGAGACAACATTGCGTATTAATGTTATATTGATGAGGTGGAAATAAGTTGTATTCGAGGCTAAAATATTTATGTTGTGTCCTTAATTACAAGTTTAAGCTTTTTGGTCAAGTGGTTTTTTAATATGGTAACTGAGCCAAATTGACATAATAGTTTCATGTTTGAATGCCCCATTGTTAATTAAAATGTAATTAATCATTTATGTTTGGCCTAATTGTAAGACCCACGTGAGGCTTGTTAAGTCAGTTGATTTCTTAACAAAATGAAACTAATTTAACCAAAACTAATCGCAAAAGTCGAAACTAGAGATTACCTATTGATAAATTTTTAGATGGAAGCCCATAGAAGTGAATTTTATGGGATAGCTTGGATATGAAAGTATATGTATCAAAGTTTAATGACCATTTATTTGGATAGTTCTTGAAGCATTTGAACTTGCTAAATCTTGTTTATGCATGTTGCAATGGGGTATGGAATGTGGTGGAGGATGTTAAATATACTTGGTGCAACTTGTGTAGTATGTCTTTCTTCTAACTTAATATAAAACTGAACTCTTGTGCATTCGTCATTTTGATGGCTTAACAATAACAAGTGGATATATTATCTTGCTTGCTTCTATAATAATATTGGTATTGCATTTTGCTTTATAGGAATAAACATTTTTTTTGTTGTAATTATGATAATTTCCATTTTCTATGGCCTTGTAATTTTTTGTTGTCATTTTAACTTCTTTCTCTAGTGATGCATTTAGGATTCAGCTATGTGCACTCAATGTCCCATTCCAAACATTATTAGGCTTCTGTGAAGTGAGTTCATATTGAATAATTTATTGCTCATGGCCTCCAGATATTCTTTCTGTGGAAATAAGTAGTTCATTCTTGGATACATTCATCATATCAACCTTTCAATTAAACTGTTAATGAATTGGTAAATTGTTGAGCAGGCATCAAATGGACATCCTGCTTTTGCTTTTCATGGAAATGAAGTAAAAACAGATAAGTGAGTGGTTGTTTGTAGCTCTAACCCATTACTGTTATACAATTTAAGAAGATTAATACTTCTGACCTTTGGTTAAAAATGATGTCTTGCTTTCAGTTGTATTGAGATGTACCTGAGGCCACCATCAGCTAATGAAGAAGCAAGAATAAATGATTGGATTAAGATGCGGCAATCTGGTATTAGATATTATCTATCCATTGGAGATCAGAGGATTGTTGACAAAAACTTCATTATCAGGCCAAAAGCTGAGTTTGAGGTTAGGCATGTCTTCCCAGTTGATGTGTCTAGCATTAGAGTTGTCATCACAGCAACGTCAGTGCTTTGGTTTTTGCTCTGCACTTAATCTTTACTGCTTTTGCCATTTCATTTATGGTCTTGTTTTTAGAGTAGACAAAGATACTTTCATTATAAATGAGAAGAGTAATACAAAAGTAAACAAGCTGTGCAGAAAAAGATCAAACTAATGGATCATAAAAATTGCAATACAGTGTAGGCTGAACAACTCAGGAAGAGAATTAATGGACGAGAAAAACTAGAGGCAAGAACAAAATTTAGCCTGTAACTCCTTTCCAATTTAAGCGTATAAAGAAAAAAAGAAGAATTCTGAAAAGCTTTTGAGACTAAAGCCTAAAGAGAAGTTAGAAGACGAATTCTGTTCCAATAAATATTTATTTCTTTCTAATAACCATTTTTAAAAATCCTTCACTAAGTAGCAAAAACAAAACAATTCCATAAGGTTTTTGCCTTTTATCCTTTATCAAAGCCATTAAAGTCTTTTGGTGAAAACAAATACTAGTAGCTGGAATAAGCCACTTAATTTTAGGTGTCTGAAAAAGTTTAAACAATAGATTTAGAGTGAAATTGCAGTGCACGAAAATGTGATCCATGCTTTTTCTACACAGAACACAGCAAGAGGTATAATGCCAGTTCGAAAACCACTTTCGAATTACATCTCCAATGTTGATTTTATCTAGAAAGATGTCTCAGGCTAAAATTTTAACTTCACAAGGCACTTTAGCTTCCCAGATCATATGGGCAGGTGGAAAAGACTAATAGATGACCCACACTTTCTCAGATCATGTATGGTTATCTTACTGGCTAAGCTAATGGAAGTTATACAGCGTTTTAGATGTGCTAACTCTCATAGCAATTGTATTGGACGTACTAATAGTTTGCCATTTAGATACAGTAGTAAACTGACTCCAAATAAAAGCTTGCTGTTGGAAATCTAAATTAAACGTTCATTTCCTGTAAAGCACTGTCTGCAATTTTTTCATTTCCTGTGAAGCATTCCCTAATTTATAATATTTTCTGTTTCTTTAATAAAAAGAAAAGTGTCTGCAACCCTTTTTCTTTCAAGTATATATGATCATATTTTACAATCTAACATAAAATACGATATTTATAGAAGGCTGTAGCCTTAGATGATCTTTTCACCTGTTTAATCAAGTAATATTGTAGCAGGTTGGAAAGACGACTCTTGGTGGGTTGCTCGAGTTGGGGTACCATCTTGTTGTCAGTTATAAACGTGAATCTACATCGATTATTGTTGGCGATCTTTCATTGTCACTTGAAACTATTGGTGATCTTGGAGAGTCATTCATGGTGTTGAGGGGCACAGATAGGAAAGTATGAACTTGTTTCTCTTGCTTAAGTTAAACTCATGATTTCCTTGTTCTCTTATATTATTTCCAAGAGATGATACTGATTCAGTGTTTAGTACAGATGATGATAATGCTCTTTGGTAACTATGGTGATGTGTAGAAAAAAGTTTGGTTTGTCTTTGAGCTAATCCTTTGGGAAAATTCTAGGTTTCTGTCAAGAGTGGAGCTGTGAGACAGCTGGCATTTTAATTGTTTTGTTTGTTGGGTCATAGTAAAGTATAAAAAAATATCAAGTACGTCTAGAAGAGGATAAGAGAATGTCAAGTTTATAGTGCACATTGATGATTGCTGATGCTTATTGAAATTTTGATTAATTAAGTGAGCTCTTAATGAAAGCTTAGCCTTTCCTCCCAAAATGTTCCATTTAATTTTGTTTAGTTGCACATAAAACTGATTTCAACCCTCAGTCCGAGGCTCTTTCCACTGACAAACCAATTTCAAGCAACGCACAAATTTGCTTTAATAGGTTTGTTAAAACACAAGTGCGGTTGGTCCCATATTTTATATCCCCTTATGTCAGTTAAAATTCTTGATACTGCTGAGAAATTTGGCAAATGTCACTCATGTTGTAAATCAACACATAGTTATGAAATTTCAGTTTACTTGTGTAATTGAGAGCATAAGTTCCTTCATATGGGCATGTTTGACACATTGAAATATCAAAGTCCACTAGCTTTTAGTTTGGTGATTGAATAAGATCAGCCTAGATTTGAACAAGTTGTTAGAGAGTCAACCGAGTCTTGAACAAACTAAAATTTCAATCACCTTCATGGAGTTCCTTCATCTTTATTTGTTTTTCTAAAGTGGTGTTGATATCTTTTTTCTTACAAAAAAAGTCTATGCTAGGAAACTGTAAATATGAAGATGAGTATGTCAGTTTAGGATATGAAGATCCTAGTAATAAAAATAAAAAGAAAATGGAATGAAGGTCACTCAGATATCAGACTCATATTTTCTTGAAATGTCTTCTCATAATTTGATCATCTGAGAGACTGAAAAGGAAAACAACTTTGAGTTTGAGCACTTTTACCTCTTAATAAAATATTTAGGTAATTTATATATAACTATCTAAATAAATATTAATTCTCATTTAATTGTTCTCTCTTTTTCTGGGGGTAATATGTGAACTTGATTTATGCATTGAGCTCTTGTATTGGTCTAAAAGATTTGTGTTTTAACAGGACAGAAATGTTACACAGGAAAAGTCCTCAATTTCTCTCTTTCTGTGTACTTCCGAAAAAAACTATGGGTAGAAAAAATATATGAAATAGTGACTGTGAACCTGTCAAACAATGCACAATAATTCATAATTTTGCAGATTTTTAATGTTAATGAGTGTTTAAATGATGGCTGTTGTGGATGTATTCCAGTGTTTGATGTACCTATTTTAAATCAAAGTTTCCTACTTGTAATAGATGGTGGTTTATTACTGTATTGTCTCTATGGTGATCGTGTCATTGTAAGTATGTGCTGTTTCCAATGCTGCATCTTTGCTTGTTTTTCCCTCTTTTCAGATGTCCACTTCATAAATCAGTTCAAGCTTAAATTTTACAAAGTATTTCTCCTTTGTTACATTTCTTTTGATATTATCCAATATGTTTCCTAGAATTCAGATCTGTAGTGTTCCATTGTTTTGCAAAGCTTTGATCTTTGACGCTTTGGCTTGGTTACTCTACTATTGCATAGACAGTTGGAGCAGAAGCATTGAAGATGGACATTAACGGACCATGGATTACAAAATCATATCTGGAGATGATTCTTGAGAGAAAAGGTCAGTAACTTGGTCTAACTTTCTGAAGAAAATAATTTCTTTCTTACTTTCATTGAAGAATGAAATGCAATTATATAGGATGATAAAATCAATATAAAATCAGATATATTTGTAAACAAGAGCAGAAAAATAAGATGCAATCTTTCTAACAAAGGAAAACAGAATATACAACACAATCAATGGGATATCTCATAAATATGAGATGACAAAGAATCAGTAGAGATCTTCTAACATATAAGTGGAGGTCTTCTACCACTCCCCCTCAAGCTGGTATATAAATATTCTCCATTCCCAGCTTGCTAATTATTGTTTGGAATGAAGGTATAGGAAGCTTTTTAGTCAAAATATCAGCTAGCTGTCCACCAGAAGAAACATAGGGTGTACAAATCAGGCCACTATCCAATTTTTCCTTGATACAATGCTGATCTAACTCGACATGTTTGGTTCTATCGTGTTGTTCTGGATTATGAGCTATATTAATGGCTGATTTGTTGTCACAATATAGTCTCACTGACCTTTCCCATTTAATCCCAACATCCGTTAAATAGTTTTCAACCAAAGTAACTCACAAATTCCATGAACAATGGCTCTAAATCTGCCTCTGCACTTGACCTAGCCACCATTGATTTTTTTTTTACTCCTCCATGTAACAAGATTATACAATACGCTGAACTTGACCTTCTATTAGTCTACTCCAAGTTTATTTTAGCATTTTTCTTGAAAGGATTCCATTACTTGGTGTGGCTTTAAGAAGTATTTAGTACATAGCTTCCATATGTGCTTTGTTTAAGATACCTAAGTATTTTGTACATAGCTTCCATATGTGATTTCTTTGGTACGTGCATGAACCGACTCACAACACCCACTGCATAAGCTATATTAGGCCTTGTGTGAGATAAACTGATACAACCTCAAATATGAAGGTGTATAGGAGAAGGCCACATGGCTAATGACGGGTGTGCAACAGAAGGGAGGGTGTGGGACTAGAAGAGTCTGTTATTTTGTTTGTTAGGATAGCTGTCATTTTGTGAGTTGTCTTATTTGTTATTCTGTTTTTCTGTTTTGCTTTTAGGTTATATAAACTAGCATGGATGGATAATCATTGTTATGCATGAATACACAAGTTGAAAGGAAGCTCTGAACCTTTCTCTCTTTCTTTTTTCTCAGTTATTTCTCAGTTTTTTCCTTATTTTTCCTGGTCTCTATCAATTTGGTATCAGAGCCGTTTGATCTTAGGGCATGGCTAAAACAAGGATGGGAGAGGAAGCAGAAGAATTGGAGAAAGAGATGGCAGGGATGAAGGTGGATATGGGAGCAACCAGGGGTTGCTTATTGGATATTCGAGAATGGATGAAACGGAAGGATGAGGTAGACCTGGATAAAGATCGTCAGCAACCTCAGTGAGATGAAGGAGAGTCATCTGGGGGTGAGAAAAACAATTTCTGACGAGAGGGAGAGACATACCGGTCAGAGGTCAAAACCAAAAAACTGGAATTAGCCATTTTTTCAGGTGATGATCCATCCATATGGTTGGTTATTCCGAGTGGAATGATATTTCCAGATCAATCAAGTAATGACGAAGAGAAGCTTAAGGCAGTTGTGGTGTGCATGGAAGGTAAGGCACTAAACTGGTTTCAATGGGCTGAGGCGTGGGAACCAATCCACATTTGGACAGATTTCAAAAGCACCATGCTGCAACGCTTCAAACCTTCCCAAGAAGGGAACGCTTATGAAGGAGTGATGGCATTAAAGCAAGAAGGAACTGTAGCAGAATACAGGAAAATTTTTGAAATGATGTCAGCACCATTGAAGGGAGCTAATCCTGAGCTACTTGTGAGAGCGTTCACAAATGGGTTAAGAGAAGACATCAAAGCTGAGGTGAGGGTGTCTCAGACGCACTCCTTAGGAGCTCTAATGGCATTGGCACAGAAAATTAAAGACAAAAACAATGTTCTGGAATTGATGAAGGACGGGAGGGCCAGAGTTTGTAGGCCAAATGTTATGTCATGAACAAGTGGGCTTGGTAAAGGCCCAGCTCGTGTGACTTATTTGAAAGAAACTACTAGACGCGATATTAGAAGTCAACATATTAGAGCCAATCGTAGAGACCCGCGAGGCACCCATGGAGAGTCGAGTCGGAGTTTCGACCGACAAGGTCCCGATCGACCCACCCGAGATGGCCGACCGTTGGATGTTCTGTCGATGAGATGCCGCAAACCCTTTCGAAGGCTCTCTGACCGCGAGCTTCAGGAGAAACGGGAAAATAGGTTGTGCTTCAGGTGCGATGAGCCTTTCAGATCGAGACATCATTGCTGGAATTGCCAGCTATTGGTGATGCTAGTTGATGACGACGACTCGTTTGCGGGAGAGGATGAACCAGCGTGGCCATTAGCTGAACCATCGACAGAGGACAAAAACTTCGAGCTCTCGGATGTATTCAGTCATGGGTCTGACATCTGGGAAAGCATTGAAGATGAGGGGTCTCCTTCGTCACAAAATGGTACTTGTTTTGATTGACTGTGGTGCTTCTCATAATTTAATCTCCAAATCTTTGGTGGATGAACTTCAGCTTCTGGTTACTGATTCAAAGGGTTTCATGGTACAAGTGGGTGGGGGATTACGCCTTAAAGGAACCGGTGTATGTAAGGGAGTTTCTTTAGACTTGCAGGGGCATAACATTACTCAGGATTTTTATCCTTTTGAGCTGGGAGGCGTAGATGTGATTCTGGGTGTAGTTTGGCTGGAGACATTGGGAGAAATTTCGGCAAATTTTGGGGAGCTGACCTTCGTCTTTACAGCGGGTGACCAAAAAATTTGTCTAAAGGGAGACCCTACACTCGCAAAAACTGGTGTTTCCCTTAAAACTCTGATGAAGACCATTAAGAGTGAAGGGGATGGTGTTGCAGTGGAGTTGTTTCAGATACAGGAATTGACAACGCAGGTTTTGGGTCAACCAAATTCGATAGAATTGTAGAAATTACTAGCTGAATACCCTCAAGTTTTTTTTTGCACCTATAGGATTACCTATACAACGCCCTCAAGATAATGCCATCAGAATCGTTGAAGGAGCTCAGCCACCCAATCTTAGGCCCTACAGGTATCCCTATTACCAAAAGAATGAGAAAGAAAAGCTGGTTAAGGAAATGTTAGCTGTAGGCATTATTAAACCTAGCATTAGTCCCTTCTCTGGTCCTATTTTGTTAGTGAGGAAAAAGAATGGGGGTTGGGCGATTTTGTGTTGATTATAGAGCTTTAAATCGTATTAACATACCCGATAAATTTCCTATTCCGGCAGTGGATGAATTATTGGATGAGCTGAATGGTGCTAAGGTTTTCTCGAAGCTGGATTTAAAATCTGGATTTCACCAGATTCGTGTCAGAGAAGGAGATACCATTAAAATAACCTTTTGTACGCATGAAGGTCATTACGAATTTCTGGTTATGCCTTTTAGGCTGACCAATGCTCCTTCCACGTTCGAGGCTCTTATGAATGATATTTTTCGGCCTTATCTTCGAATATTTGTGTTAGTCTTCTTTGACGATATTCTCGTGTACAGTCCGACTTTCACTGCTCATATGGGCCATTTGCAGCAGGTGTTGAGAATTTTGGCTAAGCATAAGCTGGTGGCTAACCAAAAGAAGTGCAGTTTTGTTCAGAGCCATTTGGAATATTTGGAACACATTATATCGGGCGAAAGTGTAGTAGCTGATCAATCCAAGATCCAGTGTATGATTGATTGGCCTGTACTAAAAAACATTAAAAGTTTGAGGGGATTTTTGGGCCTTACGAGGTATTACCGAAAATTTGTCAGGACTTATGGCAAACTAGCTCGGCCTTTAACTCAGTTGCTTAAGAAGAATGCCTTTAGCTGGTCTCCGGAAGCTTAGTCAGCTTTCATGATATTAAAATCTGCTATGGTCTCTTTACCCGTTTTGGCGCGACCAAATTTTGATAAGATGTTTGTTGTGGAGACAGATGCTTCGAGTGGAGGGGTTGGCGCTGTCCTTATGCAAGAGAACTAGCCAATTGCTTTTTTCAGCCAAGCGTTGTTGGCCCGTACCCAGCTCAAATCTGTCTATGAGAAGGAATTAATGGCAGTAGTCTTGGTAGTTACTAAATGGCGCCATTACCTCTTAGGTCGACACTTGTTGTCAAAACAGACTAGAAAAGTTTAAAATTTTTGATGGATCAGAAACTTAGAAGTAGGATACAAAACTCTTGGGTTTCAGTTTTGACTTGTAGTATAAACCAGGCTATCAAAATAAGGTGGCAGATACATTGTCTCGCAGACTGGAAACAGGGCAGGATTCTCTTAATTTAGAAGGAAAATAGGAAGGCAATTTACTAGAACTTTCTGTCGTGCAATGTCAGACCCTTGCTGACCTGGGATCGGAAGTAAAACTTGATCCTACACTGCGTTCTGTCCTGCAGGATTTGTTGAGTTCTGCAACCACCCATTCAGGTTACATTCTTAAGACGGACTGTCTTTTCTACAAAGGAAGGTTGGTGCTCCCTAGAACTTCTACTAAAATTCCAGCTATTATAAAGAAGTTTCATGATACACTAGCAGGCGGACATTCAGGCTATTTTCGTACATATAAGCGAATTGCCAATGTGTTATACTGGGCAGGCATGAAGCATGATGTCTTGCAGTATGTAGCTTCTTGTCAGGTGTGTCAACGGAATAAATTTGCAGCATTGAGTCCTGGGGGGTTACTTCAGCCACTGCCTATTCCTCAACAAGTCTGGGAGGATATTTTAGTGGACTTCATAGTGGGCGTCCCTAAAACCCAGCAGTATGACTATTTTTATTACTGTGGACCGCCTTACTAAGTATGCTCATTTTTTGCCAATTCTCTATACCTACACTACTAAGGATGTGGCTGCATTGTTCCTAAGAGAGGTGGTAAGGTTATATGGATTTCCTCGTTCTATAGTTTCTGATCGAGATAGAATTTTTATCAGTAATTTTGGTCTGAACTCTTTAGACTAGCTAGAACAACCCTCAAACTGAGTTCAACTTATCATCCTCAGACTGACGGACAAACTGAGGTCGTTAATAGATACATTGAATTTTAGCTAAGGTGTTTTGTAGTTGGCAAACCTCGAATGTGGCCTAAGTGAGTGTTATGGGCTGAGTTCTGGTATAATACTACCTACCACAACTCCGTTGGAATGACTCATTTTCAAGCTTTATACGGAAGAGATCCCCCTGTGTTGCTCAAGTTCTTAGATGAGGGTTCTTTGCTGTAAGAGATCAATCAATAGTGTAGGACCGTAACTGCATTTTGGATGAGTTAAAGCAAAATCTTTTAGCAACTTAATTTCATATGAAGACTGTTGCTGATAAAAAGAGACGAGACCTACATTTCCAAGTGGGAGATAAGGTCTATTGAGGTCACAGCCTTATCGCCTAAAATCTTCGGTCAAGAGGATTAATGAGAAGCTTAGTCCAAGGTTTTACGGGCCTTATGAGATACTTCAGAGACTGGGTGAAGTAGCTTACCGCCTAGCTCAACCTCTTGATGCCAAGATTCATCCTGTGTTTCATATCTCAAATTTGAAGGAAGCCATTTCATCACCTGAAAATGTTACTCCTTTACCCCCTTTTCTGGCAGCTGACCTCAAAATGCAGGTGCAGCTTGAGTCCTTACAAGGAGTTTATAAATTGCTGGATGGTTCGCTAGAAGTTTTAATCAAATGGCAAGGGCTAGAAGATTATGAGAACACATGGGAACCTTTTACTGTCATCCAGGATCAATTTCCTTATTTTAACCTTGAGGACAAGGTTTCTTTTTAAGGCTGGAGAATTGTGATAGGCCCCCAGTACGTAATACTTATGTTAGGAGGAATAAGGGAAAAATAGGGGGTACTTAAATGAAAACGGGAAGGAATTGTGTACTGGGGTGAAGTGGCAGAATGTGGTTAAAAGTGAGCTGGCAGTTTGTTAGTTGAAAAGAAAAGAGATCAGTTAGGAGAGAATAAGAGGAGGAGGCGGGTTAGTGGAGGGGGTACCGAAAAAAGTAAAGAGAATTGAGTTGATAGGGGAGAGATAGTGGCTCTCGAAATCCACTTATAATTTCTTTAATTCCTTTAATTGTTTATTTTGCTGTTCATAGTTAATTTCTGTCTACAGATGCTTACTGTTCAAACATATCAGATACATATATGAAATACACATCATTTACGTCTCAATTCCTCCCGATATTTCTTCCCTTCTCTTCACTGTTCGTTTGAATTTAAATCCCTAGATCCAGAACAGTTTTTCCTAGCACAGATCTCTGGGATCTTATCAAAGTGGTATCAGAGCATTCGATCAGACGATTATGACGAGAATGGAGAGCCGAGTTGAGCAATTAGAGGCGACAGCCGCGGTGGTTCAAACGAGACTTCCGATGGTTGAGTCGACTCTCACAGCACTGGTGGAACGTATGGAGAAGCTCGATCAGAACCTGATGAAGCTCGATGAAAACTTACGAATAGGGCTGCAGATGAATCGTACCTAGTCGACTCCTACCGGCGAGTCGCATGATGCTCCGAATACTCATCGGGTGGCTGAGGATGAGCAGATTTCAACGATAGGAGGTGAGGGAGTTATTTCACGAGCTGTTTGTGGAGCTGTTGAGCTAGGATACAAGAAATTGGAGTTGCCTGTTTTCAACGGTACCGACCCTGACGCCTGGATCTTCTGAGCTGACAGGTACTTCTCTATGAATAAACTTTCTGATACTGAGAGAGTTGTGGCTGCAAGTGTTTGTATGGAAGGAGTNGGCCTTGTCGTGGCTGCAATGGCAGGAGGGAAGAACACCGATTCAAAGCTGGGCTCTCTTCAAGCTAATGTTGCTCCAGCGCTTCGGTAACACCCAACTGGGTTCATTACATGCCAGGTTTTTAGCCATAAAGCAGGAGGGCACGGTGGCTGAATACCGTGAGAAGTTTGAAACCTTGTCTGCTCCTTTGAAAAATGTCTGCCCAGAGACATTGGAGGGAGTTTTCATCAATGGCCTCGGCGAAGAAATTCAGGCAGAAGTTCTGATGTTGAAATATGATAGTTTGGTCGGAATTATGGAACTGGCCAAACGAGTTGAAGAGAAGAACTGGGCATTGAAGCGAGCCCGAGAAAAGGAGAGGTATCGTCCCACTCGCACTGCAGTAGAGAGTCTTCCACGAGTGGAAAATCGGACAGTGTATTGGTCGCCAAATCGAAGCCCTCCAGGATCAAACAAAGAGTTAGCTCCACAACCTTTTAAGAAACTCACAGCTTCAGAGATTCAAACAAAGCGAGAAAAGGGGTTGTGTTTTCGCTGTGACGAAAAATTTACTATTGGCCATCGATGCAAACGAAAGGAATTACAAGTTATGGTGGTGCAAGATGAAGAAGACGAAGAGATAAATGAAAGTGAAGAGGATTGGGCGATTTCAAACACTGTTGAAGGGGTGGAACTCTCCCTAAATTTAGTGGTGGGTCTCACTTCGCCTAGAACCATGANAGTTGAAGGGTTAGTTGGCAGGGCAAGACGTCATTGCGCTAATTGATGGTGGTGCTACTCATAACTTCATATCAACCAAATTGGTGGAACAATTAGGCATACCTGTGACAGAGACAAGTAATTATGGAGTGATGATGGGCACAGGGGAGACAGTACGGAGTAACGGAGTGTGCAAAGATGTAGTGATGACCTTGCAATCTTTGACTGTGGTGGAAGAGTTCCTACCGTTGAATCTGGGTAGTCTGGATGTCATTCTTGGGGTCCACTGGTTGGCGACACTTGGGACTATGCAGGTTAATTGGGAACAATTAACCATGAGAATTAAAGTTGGGGATAGGCAGGTTGTCTTANTGGTGTCTTTAAAAACAATGATAAAGACGTTGCAGCAAGAGGGCCAAGGAGTCATGGTAGAATTTGGTAGTCGGGTAATGGATGATGAACCAAGAAATGAAGTTGCATCTACTGAAGTTGAGCAACTATTGGCTGAGTTTGACGATGTATTCCAACTTCCAGCGGAATTACCTCCTATACGGGAGCGAGATCATGCAATCATATTGCGAGAAGGGACAGAACCAGTGAATGTTCGTCCTTACCGATACCCTCATGCTCAAAAAGCAGAGATCGAACGCTTGGTCACGGAGATGTTAGCAGCTAAGATCATTCAACTATTTGGACCAAGCCTATCACTATTAACTATTTAATAATTTTTTAAATTAATTTTTAATTTATAAAAATAAAAAATTAGTAAAAAAAATCAAATTGTTACAGTGCTGGCCTATAGGCCCGAATCCTAGGCTTGAGCCTGGCCTACCTTAGGGCCCGGCCTGCACTGTATCATGCAGGCCAGGTCAGGCCGGCCCAGGCTTGGCCTGGCCTGGCCCTTTGCCATCACTAACGGGAGGCATAAAACAGACGATAAAGGAAGCATTATTGTGGGACTGGCAGTACCGTACTCGACTACAGATGTTGTAGAGTCATTTGCTAAGGTGACACTAGGTAACCCAGAAGAATGATGAAAAGAGAAAAAAAATAATTGTATTACCAGTCATATGATTGGTAGCACCAGAATTAATGACTCAGTTACGAGACGAGGTGGACAAACAAGCAACGTTGTTACCTGTATTGGGCAAAGACGTGACAGGTTGTTGGGAAGCAGAAGCCTGAGTCAAGCGAGCATATCCATCTATAGAAATAGTAATTTGAATTGGATGATCTTGAGTAGTTGCATAAACAAATTTTCTGATAGGAGGTAGACCAAGCAATCTTGAGACTTATGGAGGTTTCCCATGTAACTCCCAACAAGTTTTCTTTACATGTCATTCCTTTTCACAATGAAAACAACAACGTGGATCAAGCATTGTTGTGTGAATAGTATCAGAATCACTCTGAACCAATTTGTCACTCAGGAACACCAGATCCATGCTCACAGCACCAATGCAAATACCCTCCCGACCACACAAACACCAAAGTGTCAGCATAGACAGCAACCAGCAAAACTTAAGGACAGATTCACGATCTTCTCGGCTAGATGAACCAAAAACCACCGGCGGTAACGTCAAACTCACTGGAGAATGGCGGTCTGAAATTTGTGCAGACGAGCAGATCATTGGCAATGCAGGCCACGTCTGACAATTTTGAGATCAGTACAGGAATCTTCGCGTCCAGGTGATCCTGGAACCACCGGCCAAAGGATCAACGTCGTTGGAAAATCGCACAGCGATCGTTTCAGACACAGATCGCTGAAGATGTAGGTCGTGGCTGAAGGATCTGAGACCTGATCAAGAATCGCAGTGACCAACTGATTCTGGATCCACCGGCCGTAATGGCAGAAGCGTTGGCAAGCTAGGGATGAGATTGACGGAAAACGAGAAGTTTGAAAACCTCTCATCGGAATTTGCAGCAGCCTTCTCCGATTTGAGTGGCACTGGATTGATCGGCAGAAATCTACTCTAAAAAGTCTAAAGTGAACTCTGGTCGCCAAAAACCTACAGGAAAATACAATTCCGATCAGAAATCGTCGGAAAATCAAACACAGACAGGACAGAGTTACACAACTTGCTCTGATACCATGTTACTGAATATCGACTCATTTTTTATATATAAAATCAACAAATATTACACACAAATATATACATGACATCATTGTCTCAATTAGGTAGCTAATAACTCACACCTTAAATTACTCCTATAATTATCTCCTAGGATTCTACTAACAGCTCACACAATCCCTAAGATTGTGCTCACAGCTCATAACAATATATATATTTAAAGAGTTTTGCAATGAAGGACAAAAATTGGAGTAATGAAGGCTGATGAAATACAGAAATTAGAACTAACCTTGCTTTGATACCATGAAGAAAATAATTTCTTTCTTACTTTCATTGAAGAATGAAGTACAATTACGTAAGATAATACAATCAATATGAAATAAGATACATTACTAAACATGAGCAGAAAATAAGTTGCATTCTTTCTAACATTGGAAAACAAAATATACAACATAATCAATGGGATATCTCATAAATATGAGATACCAAAGAATCAGTAGAGATCTTCTAACCTATCAATGGAGGAGATCTTCTAACACTTTCATTTCATTTAAAAATCTATTTTTCTATGCATTTGTTGGTTACATTGTTTATCTGATGTAAATCAAGGCCATTGTTCTTTTTGACTAAGTTAAAGTCCACTTGCAGGTGTGCCACGCCTTAATACACCACCACTTATGTTTAATACTTCTATAACTAGTAGTCAAGAAAGAGTAATTGCTGCCCCGAAGCCAATCCGCACCACTCCAAACCCTGTTACACGGCTTGAGGATCTATCTCAGCCATGGACTCGATCCCCAACAAAATCCAAAATGGAACCTGTATTAGCAACGTGGCATTTTATCTCTTCAGATCCTTCATATGCTGATAGTTCAGTCGTTGGTATGTCTCTTCTTTTGGGAAATTTAAATGATTTGATTTAAATGTAATTTCTAAATACTGTGTTGTTGGGTTCTACTGTTGGATTTCATGTTTAGACTTCTCTCATGAAGCAACCACAGGTTCTTCCTCTTTCAGGGATTCCATGAAGCTTGCTCCAATGCCTGATTCATATGATTTGGACCGAGGATTGCTTCTTTCCGTTCAAGCAATTCAGGTAAGGAGTATAAAGTCATAGTAAATTGTATATTAGAGGTTGCAATGAGGAAATGCTGTCATGTCTAGCAAGCTTGTAAAAATATTATTTTAGGTTAAGTTTTTATGCTTTTGTTGATTGTTTCAGGCATTGTTGGAGAATAAAGGTCTTCCAGTCATAGTTGGAATTGGTAATTCTTACTTTATTTTCTCTTTAATATCTTTGAGAGTGCATGTCAGACAAATATAAGGCCATAGTCTTTGTCCATAGTAACTTGTTGAGAAACTAATTGGACCATGGTTGCAACTGACTACGAACCAAGTTGCAGTAATGGAGTATATAATATTTGTATATTTGAATACTAACTCTAATATGCCTGGTGGACTGGGATAGCATTATCCCAATAAATTGGTTCGGGGAAAAGCATCCTTCTTTTAGCTTCTTGAGTTAGAGCATTTAATTAACTTTATTGAAAAAGGGTCTGTCTCCTCTTTCTTTCTCTCTATCTCTCTTCAAATGGCTTAAAAAATGAGGCAGCTCCACATTTCTTGCAGATTTTGTTGACATTTTTTGTAGGTAATTCGAATGGTAGCTAGTATTTCAGCTGCTTAGCTTTTTTTATGTAGAACACAGGGTTGAAATGTGATGCAATTGAATTTGCAAATGATTAATTGATGTCTTTTTATATTTCTTATGATATTTAACAATTTGAATTCAGGTTCACAAATTATATTTCAAACTGAAATCTGTACATCAAGTCTGTAACGGTTAAAAAATTGTGTTGAAAGCCAAGTCAATTCCAACTGAAACAACTGAACTTAAAAAATTAAGTAACATCTATTAAAATTTGAATGGTGAAAAAAATCAATTTTAAGAGAGTAAGCTGATATGGAATCTTGTTCAGCCACCTGACCCCCTTTTTTATTATTATTATTATTATTGTTTTTGGTGAGAGTAGTAAGAAAGTTGGAAAGAAATCAACATAACACCTACACATGATACTCCTATGGAAGTGTATGTGAAGACTTGAAGTCTCTGAATTTTTGTATATATGTTTAGGTTACAAAGAACCAAATATATAGTGTACATCATAGAG
>JANKKB010000934.1:0-22549 GCA_026225775.1 Bursera palmeri
GTTCCTTTTTTTTTAGTGATGGTAATTATCGGTTACTTAGAGCTTTAACTGGTGGATCAACTATTCCATCCTTGGCAATAATTGATCCAACATCACAGCAGCACTATGTTTTCCCCAAAGAGAAAATTTTCAGCTATTCTTCACTGGCTGATTTTCTTCATGGATTTCTCAATAGAAGTCTTCTTCCATTTCAACGAGCTGATGAGTCTATTCCTCAAAGTTCTAGGGAGGCCACTCAACCACCATTTGTTAATATGGATTTCCATGAGGTGGATTCTATTCCTCGACTTACAACTCGTACTTTCTCTGAGCTGGTTGTCAGTTTAAATCAATCTGAAAATGAAAATGCTTTTCATGCTTGCAATGAGGATGTCTTGGTCCTTTTCAGTGGCGGTTGGTGTGGGTTTTGCCAGAAAATGGAACTAGTTGTTCGTGAAGTGTACCGGTCAATAAAGGGCTACATGAAAATGTTGGAGAATGGATATAGGAATGGGAAAACAGATTTAAGCAGTGGTAAGCACTTAAGTATTTTCATTCTCTTGTTTTTATTAGTTGTTTTTATGTTCCTGTGTTCTTTTGTCCCTTTCTGTCTTAGCCTGACCAAATATCACTGGTCATCTTTGCTTCTTGGTATGCTGTACAAATCTCCAAATTAGATTAATCTACTAAAGTATTATGAATTTCTTCCTCAATCTAGCAAATAAGGCAATAAATATTTTGTTTTTGACTGCACTTATATACCGATTTATTCTTGTCTGCATTATTATCAGCCATTAGATGTAAATTTAGTTGATTAAAACATGCTTGAAGTTGAATGTTGATGGCTAGTAAACTATTCTCTTATGATAGTCCTTTTGAAGGATAGCTTCTTGGAATCTTTAATCACCTTTTAAGCTTCATAATTTCCTGGGATCAATATGGGTGAAATTAATCAAGAGAATGCCCCTGAGAAACTGCCAATGGATGGGTTGAATGATATGACCCTTAATATTTCAACCAGGTAGTTTGAGGTTCAAATCTTTTGGGGACCACCTTCCTAGGATATTATATCTTACCTGCTTTTGACTATTACAGGTTGCTTCANACCAATTGCCCCTATTCTATGATACCAGTATTGAGAAAAATCAATTACACAAAGGGAATTCGTGATGTATGTACTGTGCAATTTTGGTTGATGGTAGAGAAATTAATTCGTGTGATCTTTTTGTCTCAGATTTACTTACAGTAACATTTTGTATTAGATATGAAGTGAAGAATGTTAAAATGAGTAAATAACTCCTTTAAAACGTTTAAGTTTGATAGAGGGTATTATTTGTGGCAGAGAACTTGAAGAAAGATACGTTTAAATTTCCCCATATCTACTTAATGGACTGCACATTGAATGATTGCAGTTCAATCCTAATGTCATTGACTCAGGTACTTATTCTGGAAACATTGCTTATTTTACCATGCATAAAATATGGTCCTGGTTTGTTCTGTTCTTGTAGNCATGTGATTGCTCTTTTATGACAGTAAAAGTTGTTCCTGTGATTAGATTTTAACAGCATAATCTTGTAGAGTTGTTGACAATTTTTTTTTTTTTGGTACA
Source organism: Bursera palmeri (assembly GCA_026225775.1). NCBI lineage: Eukaryota > Viridiplantae > Streptophyta > Magnoliopsida > Sapindales > Burseraceae > Bursera > Bursera palmeri. Next base: position 1,589 of record JANKKB010000934.1, read on the forward strand.
AATTATGATTTTATGATTTTTTGCCCACATTTATGTGACACATTAAGTGCTAACTATCCTCCCTTGGCAATGCGAGTGGACTGTTGGAGTAGCGATGTGAAAATGTAAGGGCCTATTTGGTTTATGATCAGAAAGTAATTTTCAAAAACTCAAGATGTAATCTAAAACTTTGAGTTCTATCTCAATGTTTTTAATATTTGGAAACTTATTCAATGTTATATCACAAAACTGTTTTAAGAGTTGAAAACTTTGGAAAACTGAGAAAAAGACTTCTTTTATCATTTTCTGATTTTATATTAGTTTTTAGAATAATATCCAGAAGCTTTTGAAAATACTTTTGAAATGTGTTCTTTGAAAAAATTTGTTTTATCCCTCGTTTTCACAAACATAGAAGATTGTTTAAATTCTATATTAAATGGGCTCTAAATTTTCCATCCAGGCATCCAAAATCATTGACATATTTGCTAGTTGTGAACTCCATTAATGTAATCCATTATAAGGGTAGCACAGTGACAAGATTAACATTGCTCGGTTTCCTGTACACAGTTTAAGAAGAGAGAAAAATGAAGGCAAGAAACAAGTGAAAGGAAACTGATTTTTTTTCTTTTTAAAAGTGGGATGGAATAGATTAAGAAGAAAACAGCATAGAAGACCTTGACATTAACCCATAATATTCTCTTTACTAGATTTTGGGGAAGGAGGTTTTGGTTTATGATCTGAAAATAATTTTCAAAATTTTAAATATAATTCAGAAATGTGAGTATATTTTCAAAACAATTTCTGTTCTTTATTTATTTATTTTATTTTGAAAGAAAAATAATTCTTGGCAACTGAGAACATGCAGAGGGAAGTTTATCCTGCGTTGATGTTGTTTCCAGCGGAAAAGAAAGATGCGATTCCTTATGAAGGAGATATATCCGTATCTGAAATTATCAAGTTTATAGCTGATCGTGGAAATAATTTGCATCATCTTATTGGCGAGAAGGGTAACATATATTCTGGCAACACCTTATGGCATGCTATCAATGTGTACAATTTCAGTTCTAGTAGCTGCTTTCAATTGATAAACGTTGATGTAGTAGCTGCTTTCAATTGATAAACGTTGATGTTGCACTGAATTGGACTATTGGTCACACTCTTTCCCACTTCTTCCACTTCTAGTATTTGCAATGGCTATTTTTTAGTGCTGTTTTAAATATGGTTTTTTCATATTGTTTGGAATCACTCTTTGCTTGGCTGTTTTAGTTTTGGCTGCTTTTGGATCTTCAGAATGTTATTGTTTTTTCTTACCAAGGTGGACATACACATACCCCTTCTTTAGCAAAAGTCTTTATGGCGTTTTAGTCAGTGGAATCTTGGGAAAGCCTAGCCCATTAGGAGTCTATTTTCTTAGGTGATCCTTGTTTTACAGGTCAAAAATATAAATTGATGACATTAAGCAAGTATGAGATATATCAAACCCTTAAGTGCATGTGAAGCATGTATTTTTCAACTGATGTATCAACTTTTGTCTTTTGGAAGTACTTCTTTTACAAGTGGAGGGTATATTATGTTTCTACGCTCCTTAAGTCTAGGAAGTATTGTATAAATTGAAATCATGTCCTGTCCCCCAATATATATAATCTTATGATTTTTATTTTTCTTTCTTCAATAAAAGAATGTTTTCTCCCCTAGTTGATTGTCTTCTTCAAATCTCAGAGCCGTGTTAATCTTTGGTTTTTTCTCTATGACTCCTCTAATGCACGGGTTGTGACAAAACGAAGTTGCTATTCAAATATGTTCCTGGCCATATACCCCAGATTCATGATATGAAGAGTTTGACGACTATCTAATGATACAATTTATGTTTTAAAGAAAACATTTTATGTGAAGGACTGTCTTCTTCTTTTGTAGTCTCAAAATTCATTTAATTAATTTTCAGGTTTGACCCTTCTATTTGAAGATCAAATTACATTTTGATGTTTGAGTTGTTTTTGTTTTTATTAATTTTGAAATTACTTTTTGATGTTTGAGTTATTTTTATTTTATTAATTGTAATGTCTTGTTACGGTAGGAATCCTATGGACTGTAGGTGAAAAGGGGGCCAGTCATCAAAAGTTGTTTGAGGGTTCATCACCAAATACTGGCCATGAGGAAGCTCCTGTTTCAAAGGAAAGTTTTCATGAAGTCATATTAAAGAGTGGGACGCCAAAAAGAACTTACAAAAATGGTCAATTGAAATCTCATACGTCTGAAGGCTTACATAAAACAGCCCATCATCTGGGAGTTGGTTCTTTCCTTATAGCTGCAGATACACTTCTCAATGTACAGCCATTTGATAATTCAAAAATTCTCCTAGTGAAGGCAGATAGAGATATCGGATTTGAAGGTTTGATTGTCAACAAGCATATCAGTTGGGACTATCTGCAGAAACTGGAGGAAGGGCTAGAGTTTCTAAAACAGGCTCCTCTGTCCTTCGGGGGACCAGTCATGAAACGTGAAATGCCTTTTGTTAGTTTAACTCGAAGTGTTACTAAAACCGCATATCCAGAAGTCTTTCCGGGTATTTATTTTCTCGATCAGTCGGCCACAGTTAATGAGATCAAAGAACTGAAGTCAGGCAATCATTCTATTTCTGACTATTGGTTTTTCTTGGGGTATTCAAGCTGGGGTTGGGACCAGCTTTTCAACGAGATCGCTGGAGGAGCTTGGAGTATAAGCGAGAACAATACGAGACATTTAGGTTGGCCAAGAAGTTGATTGTTTGATCTCTTGCTACATTCGGAACTTTATATGATTGAGTTTACAGGTCAAACTTAAAAGAGCAGCCAAGCACTTGGAGAATAATAGAGAGAAAAGGTTAGTATACTTCAAAATAGGTTCTGATTCTCATCAACTGGTTACCTTGTACTTTTACTGCTCACCACACTTGTAAATATGAAATTTTGCTATTCATTTCCGGATTTCAGGCTCAATTTCTTTTGACATCTGTTACTTCCTTGAAATTTATCAAATTGATGACATCTAAAAGGAAAATGGAATTAAATATTCCTTTACGTGAATATTTTTTTTCTTTTAATTAATGGTTGTATTTGATATTTTGAATTGAAACTTTATTTTACATGAAGCACTCTCTTCATTTCACCAAGAAATGGGCTATTTTTTAATAAGTAGTGCAAATTCTAAAAGGAGATTTGTCTCTTTATTGTTATATTAAACATAAATAGAGATTAGATCTTATTTGGTATTTAATTTAAAAAAAATTAATTTTTTTTTAAATCAATCTTGTAAACTTATGTAACATTATTATCACATCATCAATTTCAATTAATATAATTTATTTTTTTAACTATATAATATTATTTCATTTTGTATGGTTGAGTTTGTAAGTAGGGACGAGGAGAGGCACCAGCTTCTCCTGAAATTTTAAAAATCTTTATTAAAGATGGATGTTTCTTGTAAATTGACCCTCCTCAATTTTGTTTCGTACCCATTTAAAATTCCATAATCAAAATTTTTTAAACCTTTATTCCAATTTTCCTATAAAGATTTTCAGGGTGAAAAAAACATCAACAAGATATTTAGCAATTTTTTTTTTTAATCTACTTTATCTTATAATTGATTTCATTTCATGTAACAGAATTTAAAGAAACATAAATGTATTATCTATTGTTTTATTGATATAATATTACTAAAAAAAATGTTTCTAATTCTATGTGTTGTTATTGTCTTTATTCAACAAGCATTTTCACTGTCGAACGTTACGAAGACTTGATTGTTAAATGGTATGACTTATGATTTATATAAAAAAAAAGATGTCTTTGATAACATTGATAATGAAACCGTCATTCAATAATCTCAAAACTTAAAAATCTATCATAGATAAATAAATTATTATCAATAAAACTCTAGTTTTGATTTTTTATTTTATTAAAATTTTGATATAACAATTTTTGTGTTGGCCCCTACGGAATTAAAATCTTGGCTCCAGTCACTGGTTATTTGGCATTAATATAATCAATATTATGAACTTTAGTTTTTGTATTTTTCTTTAAAAAAAAAATAATTCTTACCTTTAAATCCCAAAATCTTACTTGCCCCGACAATTATTTTTGAATAAACACGTTTGTTTGAGATTGTCTTAAAAAAAGAAAAATTAATATTAAATAGAAATAAAAAAATATTTTATGTCTGTAGAATAGACATTGGAAAATATTTTCTTTTTTTTTTAATAATTTAGTATTAATAAATATTGATAAACCTCAATGAGATGATCAATAATTTTATAAATAAAAATCAATTTTTAGGTATTATTTGTTTAATAATTGGATAAAAATAAGAATATGTAAAAGTGAAAGTACAAAAAATACGGACGGCCTGCAAAGGTTTACCTGCAAAAAGACGTCGATGGTTTGGAAATAATAGTAAAGGTGGGCCACCGCCCACTGATCCTCAATCAACCCAAGTTGACGACAACCCAATCTTACTTTTTCCTCTCCCTTCCTCCCTCTGGTTGCATCCCCAGCTCCGGCCCCCCTCCCTGCCATGTCCGACTTGGCCAAGGTCGTTCTCCCAACTCCTCCTTTCTTCCTTTTTATTTTTATGATTTTTTTTTCTGCTTTATTTTTGGTCCTTCATGTTGATTTGAAACCAACACATACGTGAATATCAGTTGTTGAATGGATATTAGCATGTAGAGGTGAAATTGGACTGCTGGTTGTCAAAAAAATTTATCTTCCCACACTCACACACACAAGATGGTTAATTATTATTATTATTATTTTGTTAAGATTAATATATGGAAGTGTTTGAGTTTGTTGTAGAATCACTTTGTTAGTCAGGAGAAGTTTACATTGTGGCCTTCATTTGAATGAAATAGTTTAGGGTGCTGGCTTCTGATCTCCTTGGTTTCATCAGAGTTGCTGGATTGGATTTGGTTTGCAAATATATTTAGTTTTTACTCTTTATTAGAGTTTATTATTGTTGTAAAAATATTTTTCCTAATGTTTTAAGTTGTGTACCAAGTTTAATAATCAAGTGTTCTTTTTTTCTTTTAATGGAAAGGATGTAGGAAGATGCATGATAATTTAAACTAAGAACAATGATGGGACAAACACGAAATGGTTAAAAAGTTTGAAATGATATAATCCACTTGCCTACATTGAGATTTTGTTCCAAGAAATGATGTGATAGGTAGGAAACAAACAATTGATTCTCATAACTTTGTGAAATAGAATTTGGTGCAATGGCAATGGGATACTAGATTGAAGAGAAGCAGGTTTTCTAGAAACAGACATATCAGAGGTGATAACATGTATGAACAATTGCACTTGTAGGAACACCATGTGAGAATGGTCGTGGAGGACAATGAGCCAACATGTTGGGGCTGTGGGTTGCATCTTCTTCTCTCATCTTATTCGCCTACTTTCAAGTGCGGTTGGTGTGGTGCTATCACAAGTCAAAACTTACGGGAACAAGAAAGCAGTTGCTTTTGGTTGAGGCACTTGCGTGACCGATGCTTTGTTTGCACCCTCGTCATTTTCATGCTCTTTGTGATATGTATGTTTCTGAAAATAGTTTGAAAAATCTTTGTCTTCCTCCTCCAGTGTCTACATAGACATTTCTTTTGGTCATGTTTATCTAATTGAGTTCCCTTTTTCCTTCTCCTTTTCTATGAGCATAGAATTAGGCTTTTGGATATTATTAGGTTACAAATAGACCCACATGTACTTATGGGCTAAACATTGCTGTTTTTATATCTTATGAAAGTGAGGATTGCACATTTTCATAACGTTTTGACCTTTTTCTGTTCTTAAAACAAAGGGTTCATCAATAAATCTTCACTGTTATTGAACCTGTAAGGATTAGGAATCCTTTATCAAGAAAAATAATTTAGCACTAGTCTTTTGAACATCACATAGTGCCTAATAACATAACTAATCTTAAAGTAAGACCTATTAACCCCGTTAGAAATATTAAATTTGGAAAACTTTCTTTGACCTTGCCTAGGTTTGATAAAAATAGATCACATTACTTTTAAAGTTTTTCAGAACTTCCATAAGTTCTGCAATTTGTCGTACACTTCTATTGCAATTTATTGGTGATCTGCCCTGAAGTTCCATAAAATTTGTTGGAAACCTCTTTTAAAAGTGAGTCTTTGCAATTATTTTTTCAAGGAGAGATAAACTGTTAATTGGACCAACTTACCCAAAATGATTAGCGATTCTTGTATTTAGAGGGAGAGTCGATATCAACAGTGGTTGATCCACTCTTGTAACTTCCTTTCTCACTCTCATAAATACAATGCTAGTTTTCTTTCCTAACAAAAAAATAAAAATTAAAACTTAGTGACTTGATAACTAAAGAAACATGCAAAGAAAATTTGACATCAATTTTAGAAGAATACTAGGAATGCCAACACAGCCTCATTTCTTACCTATTCTTTAAGAAGTTACCAATCAGCTTCATAAAGTCCAAATTTAAGGAGGCTGTGTTGCATCCATATCATTGCTATTTTTGTCAACAGTTGTGTTTCAGAAGTTTATTTTCATTGGTAAATTCACTACCCTGCATTTCGCTTTTGTAGGAGAAGTTTCGGTATGTATTTACACACTCTAGGAACAACTTCTAATTTCAATTTTCTAATGTAGGTAACTATGTGTAAATGTAGGTGGCGGCATATGGGCAATTTACCCTGTTATTTTCTCTACCAGCTATTTTTGGGGGATTTTCCACTCAATCATAACCATATTCCTGTCATTATCTACTCTTTCTACGTTCAGCCTTGCCGCGTTTGGCAGTTCTGGGTCACCACCAAGCATTCTGTGGGGTAGCTACCCTCTTGTAGGGAAAAGAGATCTTGATAACTATACCTTTTGTCACTATTGCTCAAAGCCAAAATCTCCTAGAGCTCATCACTGCCGAACATGTAGAATGTGTGTCCTGGACATGGATCATCACTGTCCATTTGTAAGTACTCATTTATTTTTCAGATTAACTGTGATTTATTATGTTTGTGATCATTAATCAGGATGTCGTTTCCTCTTGAACTTGTATTGTTTAGGCATTATATTATGAACTTTGCATAAACACATTACAGCTTGGAAAGCCTCAGAATATGGAAATTAAGACTCTGGTTATTTATATGTAATTTATGTCAGGATTTGAACTTGATTTTGATTTTAAATTTTGTTAGTTAGAAAAATTCATGCCCCTTGTATGTTTCTTTGCAGCCCTTTTTACTTCCTGATGAATTTTATTCTATTTGCCTCATCTTACTAATAAGAGGGAAATCAAGAATTATGAGAGACTAGAATTATTCCTATATATTTCTAGGTTGAAAACTTGCCAAGTTTTGTAATTCTGAAGTTTCACAATTTTTGGGCTTCTTTGTTGGATCTTACAAGTAGGAACTGGAGTTTTTTTCTTTTACTTTTTTTTTTTTTTTTAAATATATGTCTAATACCGAGAAACCCACTAGGCATCACTTTCATCTACACCTGGTCTGAACGTAGGAAATTGCAAGACCATAAAACCTTTGGTTTTCAGGAGATTTATGAGATAAACTCCTAGGTAGTTCGCTAAAAGTGGATTTAAACCCTTTTTTTTCCTTTGCACATCTAAACAATTATGAAATCAATAGTAAATCGGTAAAGAAATAACAACTTCGTTGTTTTAAGTTACCACTGAAACAAAAAACTTAATGTCATGGGTAAAACTCAACAATCATATTAATATTTAAGCTAAGATGTTCTGTCATGTGCAAGGCATGTGACCAAACACTAACATAACCATAACCACAATCATAGCAACAAGTACAAACATAATTTTAATATAGGTTAGGTTACTTTCCCCTAGATGTTCCATATTTATAATTCACATTTCGTGCATTTTTTAGACTGGTCACGGTGCCTTCTTAAAATTAGAATCTACTTTTGATTGCTTTCTATAAATCTATATTTAATGGGACCTCACCTTAGATTTTTTGTAATGTGTTAAGATGTTACAGTGTGTTTTTCTAAGTTTCAAATAATTCAGACATTGGGGAAGAGAAATTAATAAATCATTGTTGAGAACACACATTTATTGAACCGTAAACTATATAACTCAAATGTGATTTGGCATTAGGGAAAGTAAACACAATGATTTAGAAAATACAAAAGAGTAATATACTTAATCCTGTCCAGATGTTGTGACTTATCTGGAAAGTTGACTAAATGGTGTAGATCTTCACTTGGATGAGGGATGAAATGAGCTGCTGAAGAACAAGGCCAGTTTTGCTCCCTCACCCTTGTCATGCAGAAGTAATGATTTCCCAAAAACTGTTTTCCACTAAGAAAATTAGATTAGGGAAATTTTCAAGGAATTTTGGTTAAGGATGAAAGTTTATTAATCCATATGCATATGCTAATTCTTCTTCTTCTCTTTTTAGTATCTCAAGTTTATGCCTTGCCCATTATGATTTTTACTCTAGGCAAGAGACCTAATTTTTTAAAGGGTTGCTTTTGTTTAACATGCATGCAACAGAGAGACCTCATCTTCCCAAAATTTACTTTCTGGTTTGAAGTTGAGTCATGTGTAGAATTGATGCCATATCAAGCACATCCTCTTACCATACAAACAACTTTGGTATCAAAACGTTAAAATGAATTCTTTGGGAAGATTTTATTGCTTTCTTCTTTAAAAGTTTATGATAGAACAGGGATTATTATTTTTTTACTTCATTTCCCTTTTTTCCTCATGCCATGTATATTTTGTATCTAGCAAAACTTTAATGAAATACTTCCATACTCTTAATGACTGTTAGCTGTTGCAATTTTATGTTCTGCAGATTGGTAACTGTGTTGGTGCAGCAAATCATCGCTACTTCGTTGCCTTTCTCATTTCAGCAATTGTCAGCTTGATCTATGTTGCAATCATGTCTGTAAATATAGGGTGGCATATATGGCCACCATTGTCATACAGATCTGAGATCCGCATATCTGAGTTTGGACTTGATTTGGCTTTGAAAATTCTAAAGGAAGTCATTATTGCTTTGCTGAATACTGCAGAGCTTTTATCTACTAGAGCGCTGCTTCTTGTTTATCTTTTTATTGCAAGCATTTCTGTGAATTTCGGGTTGATTTTTCTTCTGTGGCAGCAGCTCAGTTTCATATACGAGGGTAAAACTTACTTGAGCCATATAAGTTCTCAAGGAGATGAAAGGGATGGAGTAAAAGATTGCCAAAATATATTGCGTTTCTTCGGTTGCCCATATTCCGTGAGATACTTGCCTATCGTCAGAAATTCGCCGAAGGAGCACAAGAAGAGGTAATCGTTTGTTCAGCTATGGTGGAACCTCTTAACCTTCTCTTATGGAAGGTGAAAATTTTTGTTTTTGGGGTTCAGCTCAATCCCCCTGGCCCTGCCCCCTTCCCCATACGGTTAGATGGACAATTGTGGTCCACTGCTTGTGTTGGCTTAGATATTGTAAAATGTAACATATTACAGAAAGTATGCAAGGTACAGGAGTTTTATGAAAGCAGCCTTCTTTTAACTGAAATAAAAACAGGAAATGAAATTTTGTAATTACAAGAATAGAGAAAGCCAGTACAAGGTGAGGGAGATGTCTATAGCACCATAAGAACTCTTTGTACCCGTAATTTAGTTGAACGGTTTTATTACTAAATCATGAGAATATAGAAGTTTTTAGGTAAATCTCGTGAATCTCCCGTGATGTTTTCCTCTAAATTAAATGCATCCCTTAAGTTTTGAGATAAGCTTTCAACACCCTTGTTAAAGAATTTCTGTTAGATTCCTAATGACAAGAGGTCCAAACATAAAACAATGGACAATGGAATGTAATATCGATAATCAATTAATTCAAATATATATAAATAAAGTTTCATAAAATGATGGTTACTCTTCATTCTTATTATTATCTAATGCTGAAATTCTTATTTTATCTTTAAATGTATACTACTAAAATCTGAAATCAAGAGGCAAAAAAGATAAATTTATTAGATGTTCTTGTGTAATTTTTAGGCCTTAGAGAGAAAAGTGTGATTGTATCAAATAAAAGGAATATTCTGATTTGGCCAGCATCCATATATATGCACTTTTTGTGTCACATTGCAGCCAAGAATTGACAGAAATGCTAAAAAATCTACCATATAGATTTAACTACTTTCAAATTATTTATATTAAATATCTCTTCAGATATAGTAGATGGCACTTGATAAAGGAAAAAATAAGCCCCCAAAATGTGGACAAAAAAGGAAATATACCAAATATCTATATATATATGGGCTATCTTCAAATAAAGTTCCTACCTCAAAGATAAGGTAAATTACAGAAAGAAAAAAGAGAGATGGCAGAAGCTATCCATTTGATATCAACAAGAAATATAAAGCCTGCAGTGTTGATGAGTCCACACCTCCCCACCACAAAATCTCCTAAGCTGCAGCTTCCTCCTCAGTCCTCCATTATCTGCTCTGCTTCTTCTAAGAAAAATCAGGACCTCTCACTGGTACTATCACTACCAACCAATTACTCTCTCTCTCTCTCTCTCTCTCTCTCTCTCTCTCTCTGTATATATATATATATATACACATGTACATGCATATATCAAATTCATTCTTTCTTTGTTATGATCTTCTTCAATCGTATGCATTATATATAATTCGGTCTTTAATTTTTCTTTGGATTCAATCTATGTATTTTTCTTCTTTGTTTATGAGATGTTTCATGCATGGTAGCTACCTCCTGCTTCAGTGTGTGTTGTTGGTGTGTCCACGTTGCAAAGTTAATTTAGTACGTCTTTTGCATCTCCCCTTGATATTTCGTCAACTGACAAGTTGATCCATAAAAGTTAAAAAATCTACAAAATGCCCCATGATTTACTCTTCTGCATTTTGATTTTAGCTTTGTACGATGAAATGCTGCAGTAACGCTCCAAGAATGTTTCCTTAAAAAGACAATGAGATGAATATTATTTTTCAAAGCATCTTATTGTCCTATTGATTATCTGCTTTTCATTATTTTAGTTTTGATTTGTGTGATGACAGATGAGTAAAAAGAGTTCGAAAAGTCCACGCCGTCTGATCACATTATCGACTTCGGATGGAAGGTGGCATGGAAATTGGAGTAGTGAGTATCTTGTGTCTCTCAGAGACTTACGACTGGAGGATCTAGTTGAAGACGAACGTAAAGATGCCAAAGTTTCCATCACCCTCACCGTCCAAAAGGTTTCTCTTCTCAATTCTTAATTCTGAAAATGAAATTATAAATGAAAATACAACTCAACTTCTTGCTTAGTATTTTAGTTTTTAAAAATTTAATAAAAAATTTTCTAAGAAAAGCTTTCATATGAATGGTTATTTAAAACTTTTTATAAGTTTTAAATTAAGCATAGTCCGAGTGTATTTTTAAATCCGAATGTATTTCTAAATGATATTCACTTTATGGCTCACTTGAGACCACGTCAACTTTGTATGCGAAATTATAATACAAACTTTATATCTATAATATTAATTTTTTATCATAGAAGTTTTATGGAGGCTTCATTCAATGACTTTTAATTAAATAAATTACTACTTTTGCTGAATTTTCGGTTGAATTAAGTATGAAATATATAAATATATTTTTTAATAAAATTACATAGATTTTGAAGTGTTATTGTGTATATAAGGACACACTTTAAGATTACCAGTAAACTAAATATGAGCAATATCATTGTATTTTGAAAAATATCAATAATATTTTCTACTACAATAATAAGCCATTAGGATATTTATCTTGATTTACAACTTTTCTTCTTCTCTCAGCATGCTAGCTTTGGCTTCTCAGTAGACGGAAGGATCGTCACTTCCTTCACTCGAAAATGCAGTACCTGTTCTTCCCCTTATTGCAGAGAGGTATTAATTTGTAGCACTTGGCTTTCCTCATCGTAGAAATGGTTCAAATTTACCGAAACAACTTCGAATATTCTATCCACATGCATGGTTGTTGATACTTATGGATGCCAACAGCTTGAGTATGGAGTCCATCCGTACGCAAAACTTAGGTGTATGAAAAATATTCATTTTAGATCTAATAACAAGTTAAGGAACTGTTTTTAGACCATACATTCAGATTTGGGATGGTCCTTCAGGATCAATGAGTCTATTTTTTTTTTTTTCAACGGATCCCATTAAAGTGTATTTCGGATCAATGGGATAAAGAATAATTCTACATCTACAACCAATCTCATACAACTTGAGTTGACAAAAATTTATTGGATAGATAATAACCAAATTATGCAATTTAACTGTCCTCATTTATTTATTTTTTATTTACCCAGTAAAATTTTGTGAGTTCAAGTTGTAAAAAATAAATTGTAAAATTAGGTTTATAATTTTGCTAATGAGACAAATTACCATCACTATAGATAATCCTAATGTGATATTATATGGTTTTAAATTACCATCACTATGCTTCGAAATATATTGGTCAAATTGTTATCTCTACATAATTATAGTGTTCATTCAAAGGGGAATGATAAAATATATTGAATTGGATTGAGATAGGCAAAGCTTTAATAATGCTGTGATGAGTCATATGCAGTTTACTTCTATTCTTAAGTTTCCCTCTAGAGATCGCTCAGCTTCCACTGTCAACTCTTCTTTTAACAGATAGATACAAGCTTCAACGTTTGGGTTTTACTATCAACTAGAGACAATCGCAATATTCAACTGCCAGAAATCGGTGGCGATCCATCATTAAGTCTCTAAACTCTCTCCCTTTTAATCCTCTTGCTCTCTCGGGAGTGAATTTTAACATTTATATATACGGCTGATTGTGCAGGTTATCTATGTTAAACCAGGATATCAAGCCGACCTCGATTCACTGATACAGGACACAATCCGGCTCAACACTACGGTTAAAGTACGTATGAAATATGTATGAGGTGACCTCAAACTAGTTGATACCAGTAAAAGAGTAACTATTACGAACTTCCTGATAGATTCACAAAAATCCTGAAGTCTCCGAAATTTTCAGAAAATATAAAAAACTCCCTATAAGAGGTGTTTTGAAATGTGCTTAGAAGTTTCTGATTATGTTTAGTTACTGTACAAAAGGGTTTTAAATATGTAATTTAGGAATCTCCGAACGAAATTTTTAGTAGTTCTTTTGAAGATTGAATCATGATAAAAATTAACAATCTCTTAGAGACGTCCATAACAGTTTCCCTGCAGTTAAATTCTTGATAAAAGCAATAGATGAGAGTGTGCTCTGATATGCTCACTAAGTTCTTTTATTGCAGGATACTTGTTCAGAGTCATGTGAGAAATCTGAACCTGCAATTCAATGTGAGTGTACCCTTTTTTAACAAATTTAGAACTAACAAAATTATTGCAATAAATTAATAACATCCTGCATTATCACCTAAGAAATTTAATCTTCAATTTGACAGATTTTGGTGCACAGAATACTGCTTCGATGGATAAAAGATGGGGTAGACTCTTGGAGCTAAAGAATGCAAATATTTAANGGCAATTATCTATAGATTCTTACAATCAAGTTAAATATACGTATATGCACAAAGGCGAGGCCAGAATTCGATCGTTGAGGGAGAGAATAGAGCTCCATCCTAATATTCATCTCCATCTTTAATGGAGTTCTCTTAAATTGAGTTACTTGGCTGGCCTTAAGGACTGTAATGGGAGTAATCTACTTATATTGTTGGTGTGTTCTTGTATATATTTCTGTATAATTTTGCTTGCTACATCCCGAACTGTGACTGAGTAGTTGACCCCAACAAAATCAATAATATTATTATGGAGAANATAATACCATTCATACAGCTAGTTAGTACAAGAGTGTTTGTTTAATTTTTTTTATATACAAATTTTACACAATATTTGATAGCTATTGATTTACTATAATTTATAGATGAAAAAGAGAAGTTAAAATATTTCCACCATTAGATTAGAAAAATAAACAGTTATCAAATAATATAAATATTAAGTCTCAATAATTTGAACTTATATATAAGATTAAGCTATTGTATTTTAATTTTTTTATTTAATTTTACACATTTTTTCATAACCTTTTATTTTCTAAATTCATGTGTAGAAAAGAGATTAGTTTTTTTTTTTCATAATCATATTTCTCTTATGAATGTCGCCAAAAGCTAGCATGAATTCCTATTTGGATTTTCACACTTGAAATTGTCAATTTACCATTTTACGACAATTGGACTTATTCTAATTAATATTATGTCTTTATTTTGATCTTGTAACCTTTCCATAGCTTCTTGAATCAGAATATACAAGAATACTCATCCAATTTATTTCATATTTCATAGTATCTATTTTTGCTTCATATTCGACCTCGCATTTTTTTATACATACTATTCAAATACTTTGTAAAATTATTGATCTTCAAACCATTGATTGTAAATCTTCTTGAAATGTACTTTACATTTTCGAATTTCAGAATTTTTATTCGAAGAAGAAGCGTTGAAGGAGAAGAAGACAGGTTAAAAATGGATTNATTTGAAGCTAAATTAGAAGAAAAGTAAATGAACGGTATTTTTCATAAGAAAAATTAATGAAAATTTGACAAAAGTGGACCTAATTAAGGAATAAAAAGAAAAAGTAACATTAAGAATACAAAATCTATATCCCGACTTACGTGGTATCATATAAATGATAAGGTAAATAAATAAAAGTTAATATAATAATTATTAGTAAATTCACTTGATCACTCACATGACGTCATTTCATAATTGCGATATAAACTTTATACCCAAAACATTACTCAAAAAAATAAAAATAGAAAAGACCCTAAGATTTTTTTTTTTAATCTAATGTGGACTCTGCTTTAATTATCCACAAAATTATCCTTGTAATTCTTTTTTCTTCAACTACCTATTTTGAATCAATAAAAATGCATAAATATTTCATTCATAGGATGACAATTTTTTAATCCAAATTTGTAAAATTAATTAGGGTTTGTAGGGCAATTAGTAGTTTTTTAAAATCAGTTTTTTTTTATATATAATTTTCATACAATGTGAAAAGATAATTAAAATTTGAAAAATAAGTAGAATTATTTTTATTATGAGATTATATGGAAAACTGTCTCTTTGTTCACACCCTTGACTTTCCTCTCAATTAACGCAACAAGAGAAAGCTACTCTAGAATCAATTTCCTGCTTCGTTTTGCTTCATTATGCAACGAAATAAACCAAAATTAATCTTGTCTGTAGAAGAAAATGAGTACACATGAATTCAAAATTGGGAATTCAAATTGTTTGACTAGATCACATAAGTCGCGCAAACCTTTTGGTAATTAAATAACTAGAGTGATATAATTTATTAATAAATAGTGTATAATAACATGATAAAACAAACACTCTTTTAGTAGGTACCATGAGTGACATACCTATAAATTTTTTCTTGATTGGGTTAAAGCAAGAGACTTTTTCCTAAATAACAATACAAATATTATACAACAAGATCTTCGTACATACAAAAATAGTAAATAACTAAGGATAAAACCTATAATTATCACTGAATAACTATGAATATCAGACCCATAATAGTTTAGTCCAAATGACAAGATGACCTAGAATTAAGGAGGTAAAACTAACAATTAGATCTCGAGTTTAATGCGAGAAATAAATAATAATGCAACATCAAGATTAAAGATTTTTTTTTTTCAAAAAATTGCAGCCTGAGCCAACCCACAATAAGTTACGCCGCTGGTACCATGCATATCTAGTTGTTTATTTAATTTTAGTTTCAATGTTTTTTAAAAGAAGTGAGTAATAATAAAACTCTTCCAGACAAACTCTCTTGTGAGATTAATCACTTCTGATAGATGGTTCTGTTTTAGATTGAGTAGAAACCAATTATCTCCCGTGGAAAAATTTCAAGTTGGGCTCGACATTCCATCGTTCTTGTCCTTTTACATCCAGCAAAAGCTTTCGCAGCATAAAAAACATCTAATAAATCTGCATGTTAGATTGATTTGTGTGGAAAGACCAGAAGAAGACGTTGGTGATTAAGAAGATAGTAAATAGTTTCATCAGACAGTTTTTGACACGAACAAAGTTTATGCAGAAAAAACGAAATTTCTTGAAGAACATTTTAAATGAGAATGTGGTCATACTTATGCATTCATTTTTTAAGGATTTTTTTTGGGTAAAATATAATAATTTTGGCTGACGATAGCGGATTTGTAAAATTTTCAAAATCACGGGGTGTCAAGTGATAGTTTGATAAATCAGAGGGAAACGTCCACTTATATTAATATTTGACCCTGAAATGTGGTTAAATTTGCGTAAACCAATCAAAATAGGCTTGGATATTCCCACTGCAGAAGCTGTACAACCTCAGAGAGCATTCAGCAGGCAATGAGATAAGGCAAACGTGAGTTCCTCTCCAGTTCCAATCTTACAGTTTCTTAGCCTCCCTTTCGCCTCTTAGCTACCCTGTCTTCTTCTCAATTTCTATCTTTGCATTCAACTGTTTATCTGTTTGCCCGGAAAATGCATTTATGTTCTTCAAGTGTTTCTGTAGTCAGGGTTTACTCTCTAAAACTTGMRAATTTTACCGTKATTTTTCCTGAATTCTTGTTTGGTTACCAAGAAAATGGGTYAKAGCGGAGTAAAATTATATCTWTTGTTGGTGTTGTTATGGCTTTTGGTTTTTAATTATCTTCATAGTTTTCCTCTATTTGGATGTTGGAAATGGAAAGTGGATAGTGAAATGAGGTAGAAACTAGTGTTTTGTTTGTTATGAATGTTTACTTCTGAGAGCTTTGTTTTCTATTGCTGATATGTGGATTGCTTTATTTTAAGCTTTAAATTTCAAATTTTGGTTTTAACTGGTGACAGCTTGGTATCTATCTTATCTTTGTTCATGGTCGAGTAACTGAAACTGAAGGAACTTTTGAAATGTAGTTTTGATTATGTGGGAAAATTATGTCATCAAGCTTTTGTTTTAAACTTGCTTGACAATGTGAAGAATTTTTTGGTAACTTTAAGAAGATTCTTTAGCTTATTCTGAAATGTATTGGATAATGTCCTCTTTGGAAAGAAGAAAGAAAAGTAACTTCAGAGAGATCTTTGTTGCTTGTTTTGCTCAGAAAGGTTAACGCTGATAGTACAGGACAGTGTAAATCTCGAATCTTTCTGGATTTCTGTTTTGCATGCAATATCATAGTTCTTCAAAGTTAATTAACTTTGTTTTTGTTGCATATATTTGTAGGTGTTCCATTAGAAGGATAACGTCTTTGAGTCCAGGAATTTCCCTCAGGCTTACTACTCTCCCCAATGGCAACTTCTTTTTACTTTACCAACATAAACATTATTCACTCTAGAGGTGATGTTTTCATTGTATTTTCATAATCTTCTGAACTCCCAGTTTGATAGTTGGTTTTGGCTTTTCATTTTATAGTTTATTTGGCAATTCTTTTTGTAGGATGGTCGCCTCCAATACCCATAAAACAGAATTTCGCTGTCTCTGTAAGTACCCAACTGGGATTTTTCCTTTTCAGTCAAATTAATCTTTCTTTAGTATTTCTCTATTTCACTTGGTGATGAATAGTATCAGTCTTTGTCTGTCACTATTTTCTGAATTAGAATTACTTTTGATAAGGATTGAATGAATGAAGATGGTCAATTTCTCTTTTACATGTCCTAAGTGATTAGATGTAATCAGGAAAATATGGAAATATTATTGAGAATTCTGTCCATTTTTGCTCATTTTAAGAATACAAGAATGGTGAAGATAAGTACAGAACATTTGAAAATTCTTAACCGTATGAGTAACATTACTACGGACTAAAGTATAGACAAATTGGGCATAGTGTATGGGAATTTTATGGTTTCTCCCTTTTATGGTTTTTGGTTTGTTGAGTTTTATCTCTCTGGTTTATGTTAAACAAATCCAAATTGCTTATCTTGTTCTTCTTTGTCTTAATTTTGGGTTTTTCTTATCTTCGTTAAGTAAATGATGATTCTAGTCTGGAAATACATGAATTTGATCTCAGTTTATCTGTCTTGTCAGTGAACTCTTTAATCAAGAAACCGTGTTTGTGTTGAGTGCGAGTATCTTCAACTCACTTAGGACGTTACTAGCACTTTGTGTGTTAGAATTTCAAAATGTAATTTTGACATTGAAGACCAGGCCAAATTTAGCCATGTGCCTATCTGCAGATAGGTATGCTGTGCGAATGTCTAAATACTCTTATTTTCTTTGGATAAAAAGGACTATTATAGTAAAGAGTAAGACCTATGCACACAATATATTATGAAACAGGGTAGCAGGCATGGTTGTCTGTTCATATTTTTTGGCATTAAAACGCTGCTTAATTTTTCTCCTAATAATTTTGGCAAATTGCACATGTGCTCTTCTCTGTTCTATGTGCAATATATTTGCAATCCATTTCTCCGATGTCATTCAAAATTGACAATATGTATTACTATTAGTTTCATCAATTTATCACTAGATACAGTAATATAAACCTCATTCATGACGAAATTTAAATTTTGAAACTTACGAGGCTAATATCATTTTTTGTGCTATGAGCTCATTAATAAATCATTTTAGTTGCACTTGTGAAGCCTCCCACACAACCTGACACCTACCAGGGGAAGGACACTTGTTTAAAATTATATGCCAACCCAAAATTCTTATTTAGCTGGTATCATTCATATAAGTAGAAGCTTCATGATTATTCTGTTAAAAATTTGCTTAGGGTGGTCTTCCCTGAATTAGGACATTATACTTAAGCAATCATGTACAAGCAACTCACAGAATGTGGAAAGTTATTGCCCGAACTGTGTGCTTGTAAAATATCTTATTTATCTCTACTTATCGATTTTATGATGGTTGTTGCCTTGTGGTTGTGAAGTGTTTTCAAATGTTTACGTTAAAGAGGAATAATAGATGGATTCATTAAACACCTTATTGTGTCCCATGCGTTTTAAGTCTTTATCTTGTCGCAGGAAAGGTTTAGAAGTTCTATCAGAAGAAATCCAAATGGAGGCCATCGACTTTCGCTTCTTAGCACATTGTCTTTCCTGGGAGTTGCTGATTTCTTTAACACGAAACCCTTACTGTCCAATGCGGCTATTGCTGAACACTCACCTGATTTTCCAGAGGTAGTTAAAAATATAAAGCTAGATGTAACAGACACCTCGGGAGCCAGTTTAAGACTTATTCAGAGTTCGCCGTTGGCTGATATAGATCCAGCTACAGCTAAGCTGGCAATTGGTATTATAGGCCCCGTTCTGTCGGCGTTTTCCTTTCTATTCATCTTGAGAATAGTTATGTCCTGGTATCCAAAAATTCCTTTGGGCAAGTTTCCATATGTACTTGTTTATGCTCCCACAGAACCCTTTCTCATCCCAACCCGAAAGTTGATTCCACCACTTGCAGGGGTGGATATAACCCCTGTTGTCTGGGTAGGACTGGTAAATTTTCTTAATGAAATATTGGTTGGGCCACAAGGACTCCTTGTCCTCGTCTCTCAGCAGGTTAGCAGCTGATGTGCATTACTTAGAAGATGCCAAAACCAGGCATATTTTTGGTGGCATGTGAGGGTTATTTTTTCCATCCAGCTTTGTATGGTATTTCTTGTATATCT
Source organism: Bursera palmeri (assembly GCA_026225775.1). Lineage (NCBI taxonomy): Eukaryota > Viridiplantae > Streptophyta > Magnoliopsida > Sapindales > Burseraceae > Bursera > Bursera palmeri. The sequence continues at coordinate 21,188 of JANKKB010000934.1, forward strand.
GTAATGAGATTCTTAATTATTATACAAAAGCATATGATTTCCAAAACCATCAGGGAGCGAAATCCTTCAAAGTTATTTTGTGTAAATTAACCAAATGGAGGATCTAAATTGAAAAATAAGCAATGATACTTATAAATTCATACTTAAAAATCACTTTAATAACATTTTAACTACCATTAAGCTGAACGTCAAAATAACTGCTTAAACTTGCTTAGAATCTACCACAAAATGAAATCAAAACCTATTCGGTTTGATTAGAGCAAAAGCTATGCGACTTGCTAATTTACTCTTACGACTGGCTTTGTTTGGTACTCGAACAAATTTTACTTAAATCACAGTCTTACAGTTTAACAGGGCCTGAATCAAACAATGTATAGTAACTACAGAATTTGGGGTTAACCCATAACAAATGAGCTATAACCAAGACCTCAAAATCATTTCATTCATCAGAGCTAAGCCTATTGTTGAACATCCGACAACCCCAAATAAGTGATGCGAAACCCCACCTCTAACCTCATACTTAAAAGTCTGCCGCCAGAAAGTTGCTGGATAGTGATACCTGCATAAATATATAAATTAGAGTTCCATTACAATTCAAAAATTCTTTCAAACAAGAGGAGGAAAGAGAGATAGGGAAAGTAGCTCCCAGTATCATTTGGTACCTTCTCACCCAGTTTGAATGGTGGAAGACCCTTGTAAGGGCATGTACTGCAGCGGAATGCGTCCCCTAGTCCACACTGCCAAGCGTAGAACCAATCAAGTCTTAGAGAAACAGAAAGAGAATCGATCAATCAAATACAAGCTATTAAAAAACAAGCTTCCAAGATGCTAACGGGATCCGGAGTGCAAGCTAGGCCTATAATATACTACGCTTCCACATAAAAGCACAGCTAAAGACAAACTCATAACTTGTATTTTTAACAATTGGGGCCAGAATATCCAGGGGTTATGCCTCCATCCGATGGGGTGTGCCACATAGGCATTCATGTCATGCATACATCCCACCATTGCATGGAGGCACATGCCCCAGACGCACTGTAGCCTCTCTTGTTCTCAAGCCACCTCTTACTTGATATACTTGATACTCTGAGTTGCATATATAGAATAGATTTACTTGATACCCAACCCAACCATCAAGAGATGCCAAAGCAGATTGACAGGACAATCAGTAATCAGAAAACAAAGTTCACAAAAGGCATACATTTCCACATGCTGACTGAGGATTATTCAGCTGATCCATGGTCAGACCCAACTTTACTTTCTCCTCCGCCTCAGCCCTTCCACAAGTGCAGTTCTTGCAAGCTTTCCTTGTGCTTCCAACTTCACAATCACCAACTGCAGATGTTTTGGTTTAGTGAATGG
>JANKKB010000935.1:5265-19766 GCA_026225775.1 Bursera palmeri
TTTTTTCTTAAATTTGCTTCATCAGGTTAAATTCTCCAAGTACTTCCGTAATCACCCTTGAAATGTTGGGCCACCAACTGCACTTCTCTCAGGTCTGTTCTTTGTTCTTCTCTCAATAGTTTGTAATAGCTTAGTTTATGAATAAGCAATTGCTTTTACTGGAAAAATATAAGGCGGATATTGAGAAAATTTTGTAAATTTACCTTCTTTTTAGTTACTTGGGAAGATCAACTCCAATAATAAGTATTTTTTATTCCTATTAGTTTATATTAATGTTTTTGTATGTCTCTTAGTTAATTCTCTGACAGAGGCTGTTTTGTTGTTAATGTGGATAGAATCCCAATTCCAAGCATTTAGGAACTACGGTTTGGGATGCATCGGTGGTGTTTGTCAAATTTTTGGTAATGCTTCTTTTTAACCCTTTGCATGCTCTTAGTAACATTTAACTAGTTTTCCTCTACGTTTTGTCAGTTCTAAGTAATCTGGAATATGATGATGTAGGTGAATTTATGCATGTGGGAAAAGGGCTCCCTTTTTTTTTTTTTTTCTCTCTCTCTCTCTCTTTTTGCGGTGTTGATGGGGCCTCTGGGGGAGTAAGAGAGAGAGGAGGAGGAGGAGAGGAGGCGGGATTTCTGTTTAGGTTATACATTGCAAAACTACTAGCTGTTTCTTTTCCAATCTGTTAAGTTTGTGAAGCTGTCCTTATATGGCCATTCAGGAAAAGAATTGTCGGAAAGGAAGGTTTTGCCCTTCTAAACTTAAAGGGAAACGTGTCCTCGAACTTGGAGCTGGTTGTGGAGTAGCTGGATTTGGTGAGTTTCTATTTTGATCATGTGGGTGTTTCCTACAAAATATACATTCTCCCTGCTTGAAATGGGCATAGTTTAATCTATCAGGTAGGATGCTTTGAGGCTGACATGGATATCTCTCTCCAGGGATGGCTTTGCTAGGATGTAATGTAATTGCGACAGATCAAATAGAGGTTTTGCCATTGCTAAAGAGAAATGTTGAACATAATACTTCTAGAATCAGCCAGATGAATCTTGGTTCAGGTATGGTTGAATTTTACTTTCCTCATGGTGATTGTGTGCTCTTAACTTGTAATATATTGTAGAAAAATATTGTTTGCTTTTCCTCCTCTTACATTTTTTTCCCCTTTATTCTAGCTGTAATACTGGTATACTTTTCTAGGAAATTTTATTTCACCATTATATAACCATTAAACTAAATGTAAAGTTGTCGTGGAACTTCTGGCTATCAGATAGTGAACTAATGCATGGAGCTACCAGTTTATTGTTGGACTCTGAACCTCCCATAAAAATTTGGTTTGTAGATTCATTTGGTTCAATCCAGGTTGCCGAGTTGGACTGGGGGAACAAGGATCATATAAGGGCTGTAGCTCCACCCTTTGACTATATCATTGGCACTGATGTTGTAAGTTCTTCAAATGTTTGTATGTTTTTTGTAGAAATATATGTTATCGATTCCAGTGGTAATCACACATTGAGAAAACACTAGATTATTGATTGCAATTGTTTGTTCAAGGCATTTTCATTTAGACATGATGGTGGCTTATATAATTAATTACATTGCCACAATATGTGCTTGGTGCTTCTGTCCTTTTGATTTGTATCTACATAATCTATAAAAAGGAGTAAGGCCATGCCTTTATTTTCACAAGGTGTTATTTTATGTAGCTATTATGCTGTGGACACAAAAGTATCCATAAGTTCTACGTATAGGTTTAGATATTTAAGTTTTACATCAAATTTGGTTTTAGGCTATTTTGCTGAACTCACCACTCTATATCACCTTGATGACAAAATCTACTGCTAGTATGAAGTTGTTTTTATGGAATCAATTTCAACAACAGCGATTAGAGTTGTTGGGCTAACTTCCTCGTTTAGATATTTTGTAAGTAAATGTTGAATTCGTGATTCAGACTGAGTTCCTTGTACTGTCATATCATTGGATTAGCAAATACAATAAATAAAACAAGATAATGTAGCATTGAATATATTACCAATTCAACCAAGCCAGTGATTTCCACCTTCTTTGGTTTAAGGTTTATGCAGAGCATCTGCTGGAACCACTTTTACAGACAATTAATGCTTTATCAGGACCTAGAACTACAATTCTGGTATGATGTTCAGTATATACTTATTTTTCTATTTCTTCTATTCTTTCTTTGAAAGTGTTATTATTGATGAATTCCTTTGATGCTATAATAACCTGTCTAGTTGGGCTATGAGATTCGGTCTACAACTGTCCATGAGCAAATGTTTCAGATGTGGAAAAGTAACTTTGATGTGAAAGTTGTTCCAAAGTCCAAGGTACTTCTCTTTTTATTGTCTTCGTTTCTTTTTCTTCATCTCCTTATCTGATATATTTTTAGATTTTCTGGTGAGTCTCAGAATAGGGTAGAGAAAGATGGGCCTAACCTGGTCCTCTGTTAATTTGGTGAATTGGATCATGCCCAATGTTGCAAACAAATTAGTGTTGTACCTTGTAATCCTGTATTATTGAAAATGAACCACAGTTCCAGCATGTGTTGCGGAATGGCCAACATATTTGAGCTAAGAGACGAAATGCAATCTGTATGTTGTCAATTGAAGTTACTTTTTGGCTAACTAGTAACTACATCATACTGTGCAGATGGATTAGATAAAGATGGCCCTAACCTGGTCCTGTTTTAATTTAGTGAATTGGATCATGCCCAATGTTGCAAACAAATTAGTGTTGTACCTCGTAACCCTGCATTATTGAAAATGAACCACGGTTCCAGTATCTGTTGCCGAACGAACAGATTTGAGCTAAGATACGAAATGCAATCTGTATGTTGTCAATTGAAGTTACTTTTTGGCTAACTAGTAACTACGTCATACTGTGCAGATGGACACCAAGTACCAACATCCAAGTATACAACTTTACATCATGGGAATGAAGTCTTCTGGTGGGAGCAGTGAAAGTACAGCTCAGGAAATTGATCAAGTTGAAGTTGGAACCGAAGAGACAAAGCAGGAGAAGGACAAGAATGGTGAAAGTAGTAGTGTGGACAAGATGGTTAATTTTTGTGGTGAAAATGTGGAGCAAGATTCTTTATCTGTAGCAGGACTTCCAAACGGGAAGCTTAGTGACTGGGAAGCAAGAAGATATGGCGCAATGGCTGCTCGATATCTTCGGGATGTCAAGATAACTTAAATTTTCTCGTCTGGTATTTTGGATTTTTCTTTCTGCTATTATATTTCTCATAATGGGGATCTGCATGCCTTTTCTTCATAAAAAAGTTGTGTAGTTGTGCCACAATTTCCCATAATAACTGTGCTGTTTCTTTTCTTCAGGGATGCTGCTTTCTGAGTTCTGACTGGATGTGCAATGTATCATGTATCTCATAAAACAAATGTATCAGTGATACATCATAAATTCAGTTATTGGATTTACCAAAAATGGTGCTTGAATAGGATGCGAAAACGTGCTACATCATTGAAGTGATTGCATAGCCTTAACTCAATGAAACATGACTAGCAACTTAATATCACGAGAAACCACCAACCAGAAGAAAAATAAAAGCTGCTTTTTGATATGCTAAGGATACGTGACGAATTTGTTGTCAACCGAAAGATAGCCTCTGGTTTTTGTATGTCATTACTGCAATAAATTAACTCTTGCCTTTCAGGAGTTTGACTTTACCTTAAGTTTATAAGATGATAGATGGGTATGGAAATTCTTGGCACATATCTATTAATATCTTGGAAGTGTGAAGTAATCATTATATGCCAACGAAATCTATACATAATTCATGGTGTGTGATTACGTATACACTTAAGAAATTTATTCTACTTTTTTTACTTGCAGCCCGGGCATGAATTTTTCGGACTTTTACATTTGACTACACTTAAATGGTTGACAATTGCATTTTTGGTTGTAAACATGTTTCGAATATGCATGTTCTCCCCAGAATGTTTGAGATTTGCTGCCCGCTAATGGAATTTTTACTCCACATTCCGTTGGTCTACGATATGACCTGTCTGTACATAATCCATTGCAGCTTAAGCTAGAGTTAACTTGTGCTGCCATAAATAGACTCCTTTCTATGAATCTGTGTTTTTCACTCAAGGAAGAAAATTTACAGTAAAAGCTAAATATACCCAAGGGAAACAGACAGACATTATTTGACCACAACATGGGATAATTTAATTAAATTTTAGTTTAATTTTTATACATAGGTCATGGAGAATAATTTCCAGGAGGAAACTAACAGATCACGTATCCTGGCCATACTTTGCTGAAGAATGTGACCGGCATATGTTTCTGAGTTTGAAGTTGGCACATTGCTGACTACAGAATATGGATCCATAAAAATCCCGAAATAAGAAAGGAGAGGATCTGCTCGGGACTTATCAACGACAAGCCTTAACTTCTGAGATTTAACAGTAGGAAACTGCAACAGTCTCTGATATCCCACTGTTGTGCCATTAATCAGCTTCTTCCATTTGCCCTCTTCAATCAAGATATCCAGATGAAACTGAATGATTCGCTGTCCCATGTGAATTGGCTCTTGTAATTGCAAAACATTAAAAGATACTGATTCCTGAAGGTCTAAAATCAACTCCCATTCATATTGATTTTCTTCAGGAGCCCAGTAGGTGTATATACCTTCATTGAGGACATTGTAGGCGTAAAATCGAGATTCATTAATGCCACCTCTTGTACTGCTGGCACTGACAATAGCATTATCTGCTAGATTATGTGAAAATATGGATCTCCGGAGCTCACTGAACTCTTGAAGTACTTGTATATCTTCAGCAGAGATGAGACCTGAAGAATTTGGAGGCACATTGAGTAATAAGAGGCAGTTTCTGCCAACTGATTTGTAGTATATGTCGAGAAGCTTCAGTGCAGACTTTGGAGCTTCTGATGCATGCCAAAACCACCCAGGTCTTATGGAAACATCACACTCAGCAGGAACCCAGTCATGGCCCTGTGGGTCTCCCCCCTGCGCGTATCTGCTAGTCATGTCAAAACAAACTAAACGAAACTCTAATAGTTGGTTCAATTCTTGGCGAGAATGAGAGAGTAAAGAAAATAAATCTGAGAATTTCATTCACTAAAGGAGAGCTAAGGGAATAATGAAGCGGCAATCTCAACAATTATTTAAAAATCAGAGAATTTCTTTGAAAATAGTGAATTTCTTTTGAAGAAATCAACAAAAACATGTAAAGTTAATCACCAAGTTATGAATAACCTCTACCTACCATAGTACTACGCCTGTAATGCCTCTGCATTCTATTAATGAAAAAATAACTTGAGCTATATAATTCAATAGGTAAATTCTAAAATCAGAACAAATTAGTGAACTAATAAGCCAGCTTGATAGGATAGTACAAGTTCACAGTCCCTTGCGTGCCAAAGTTTACAGGTAAAATTCTACATTTAAACATGTATGCAGGAGAATACGTAAAAGCTTGGTAGAATTCATCTAACAAGAGGCAGGAGAATATATCCAGCTAAAAATTGAGACACAGACACAACAATTTTCCATCATTTTACCTACTAACGAAAAGAAACTTGGATAATGTTATCGGACAGAGCTTAGAAAGCCTACAATGGCTCTCCCAACAGTCTACAGCTCTCTTTAGACTGTTACTGGCATCCAACTACACACTCCAATGAGCTAAGATGAAAAGTACTGGGAGACAATCAGGATTTATCCAAACAAGTTATACTGAACCAGGCAGCAATTTAGAATAGTTAGCAAGATAGAAACTCAATGATAGAAGACCTTGCACCATCAAATTTAAAAGCTAGAAATTCCAATTGATTGTATTCTAATGTTATATGGAATGAGATGAACTCACCGACTATCAGTATCACCAATCTTTGCATAGCTCCGATTGAAAAGAGACCAGCAAGTAGAGCCAGCAACACCAGCTTCATCACCAATCCACCTGGTGTCAGGGCCAGCATCGGAAAAGATGACAGCCCCAGGCTGGTGCTGATGAATGAGACTAAACCAAGAATCAAAGAAATACTCCATGTCCTTCTCCCCCTCACCTTTGGCACCGTCCAAAAATACCTCCTTGATCTCTCCATATCTGTAAATGCCAAAAATTCACTCTCAATTCCATATATAATCTATTGAACTTTCCAAGAGAATGAAGTCACTCAAAGAAGAAAACAATCATCCCTTTTTAAACTAACACAACAAAAATACGCTACGATGACTCAAAAATCAAACAACCTAATTGACAAAAATCACATACCATTCCAAAATCAAGATCAAAATATGAATATTTTCCCCAAAATGCAATCAATCATAAATAATCTCCAAACGATAAATAAATAAAACAATGCATCAGATTCTACTCAGATAATTAAAATAAGAAACAAAAAGAGTCACCTGGTCAACAACTCAGTCATTTGGCCCATGTAGAATTCATTATACTCTACAGTCTTCCCATAACTCGACTCATGCCGATCCCACGGCGAAAGATACAGCCCAAGCGCAACTCCAGCCGCTTCAGCCGCCATAGCTAGCTCCGCAACAACATCACCACTCCCATTTCTCCACGCGCTCGACTTCACACTGTGATCCGTGTACTCACTCGGCCACAAGCAGAATCCGTCATGGTGCTTTGCAGTCAGAATAACACGGTTGAATCCAGCCTCCTTGGCTACGTGGACCCACTGGGAAGCATTGAGTCCGACCGGGTTGAAGACATTGGGGTCGAATTTACCAGAGCCCCATTCGGAGTCCGTGAAGGTGTTGGGTCCGAAGTGGAGGAAGAGCGCCATGGAAGTGAGTTGCCATTGCAGCTGGCGCGATGAGGCCAGGGGTAAAATGGGAAGGGGAGGTGGTATTTGGAGGGTAGAAATGGAAATAGGGATGAAATATAGTGAGAGAAGGATAAGGAGAAGGTTGTCTGAGATGGGTTTCATGAATTTTAAGGTTGGCGATCCAGTTCTAGTGTTCTTCATTGAAGGTCAACGAGAGGTAATGGTTAGGACTCAAACTGAGTTGCTGAGTTGGAACATGTCGAGTTTAGTCTCGCACTTTTTGTTCTAAAGTGATTTGACCAATAAGGAAGCCAGGAAGGCAGATAGGTTGTTATGTCGTTGTTCTGTAACTAATCATCAGATGGGTGCCTTATTTCCTAATGTCCATTGCTTTGACTTTAAAGCAACAATCTTGATCTTAATATCTGTCATATTTCCAATATTAAGTAAAAATAAATCATCGTAATCTTAATGTGGGTTATTATAATACATATTAGTTCCTAAAAAGTTGTATATTTTAATTATAAAAATTATTAAAATATATAAAAATATTCATATTTTTATTACAAAATTTATTAAATTTAATAAAAATAATTAATTTAATACCATTTTCATAATGATTTTTATTATTAAAATATAAAAAATGTTATAACTTAACATGTACTGTTATGATTATCCTTAAACTACAATATTCATAATCTATTTAGTAATTGTTAATTAATAAATTATTTCTTTTAATAAAATTTTAATTATAAAATATAAGCTTTGAGAGCTGTTACATAACCTTCGAATTTAACATGTATCCTTACCCAAATAAAGATTATTAATAATTAATAAGTATTAAAAAATAGATAAATTTCATTTTTTTTTCTATATAAATAATAAAAATATTTAAATTTTAATAAATGTTTGATTGATCATCCATAGGATATTAAAAGAGGGAGTTAGTTAGTTAGTTTTTGGTTGCTTGGACGTTACAAAGAGAGAATTCAGAGGAATAAACTTGATGATCAAAGCAAATTGTCATGATTGAATTATCTGTAAATCTAAAATACTTTTTTTTTTTTAATTTCTTTATGAGTGATGCTATTTGAACTCTCCCACTAAGCCAAATAGCCCCGTCTTTTTAATTCATGAGGATAAAATTATAAAATATTTTTTTTCCTCTAAATTAGGAAAAAGAAAATTATACCTTCCATAATCACTGCAATCCTACCCTAAATTGTAGCATGACCCATTATTTTGTATGATTTAAACAATTCATTTCCAAGTAAATAAATAAATATATATATATATATATATATGTGTATATATATATAATAACAATAATTATTATTATTAGTGAAAGGATGAATAATAAGATAGCTTTATAAAAAATGAAAACGAGAAAAAAAAAGATAATTATACATTTAATAGTTATTAGTGGTTAATATTAGGTTATATTTAATAATTTTTTTTCTTATATTTTTATTCCTAATATAGATATTGAGACTATTTAGGGGTTTACATAGCAATGCTCTTTATTTATCTTTTCATAATAAAATTATTCAATGAAATGCGGTGGCTTCATTGAAGAGTTTTCACTAGAGATGACAAAAGGTTCGGTCCTGTTTGGTCAGCTTTTTGGCCTGGACTACCAACTATAGTGCAAATTGGGCAAGAGTTTGGTCTAAGATAGGTTAGGCCTAGACCAAGGTTTTAGGTTTGCAGGCTCAGCTTATACTATAGTTGGCAGCTTATTTTTATAATTTTTTAATATCATACATATTAATAATAGATTTTTAAAAAATAAATTTATAATTTATAATTTTTTTTAAAATAAAAAACATTTTTAAAATTATTCAAAATTATTTAGCTTTAAAAAAAAAAAAACTGTTGAAGGTTGGCCCAGCCCGGCCTGGTCCAAATAGCACCAGACCCAAGGTCATGCCTTCTTATCTTTTTTCAAAGCTCGGCCAGGCACTGTTTTGGCTAAGCTTGCCCAAAACAAGCTGGACCCCCTTTTGCCAACTTTAGGTCTCACCTAAACATTTTCCGTTGATCTCCAAAGTAGTTGTATCCTTATAAAACTGAACAAGAGTATTTAGAACACTCTTGTTGCCTGCTCCAGGCTTTTTGGGCCTTAACGACTAAAGAAGTAGCCGCGGCAGTCCTAGACCTTGTTGAAAAGAAGAATTCAGACCAGTCAAATTAATTATTTAAATTATTATTGTAAAAAAAAAGTTCGAAATTAGAAAAAAAACCAAAATTAAAATGGTGATTTGAAAAATAACTATATTAAATTTTAGATATCACAATACAAATCAATATACCTACAATTTTTTTTTTTCTCTTGAATGGTCGATCTTAACGCTCAACAAAAAGAAAAAAAGACATGGCAGTCTATCAGTTTGTGATTATTTTTTAAACCACATATCAATTTTAATTTTTTAAAATTACTCTTAAAAACCATCTTCAACAATTGATGGAGTAACTTTGTTTGTGAACAAAATCTCCGGCCCATCCAATTTTATGGGCCTCATGGGTCCAGATAGAGAAGTTGTAACACGCAATACCAACATGAACATTTACTTTCGACGACGACAAAGGACAGGCATTACAGAAGCTTATATCGGCAAAATACACAACCTAACCAACACCAAGCGTTGTGTAAAAGAAGTTCTTCAAGCCCAAAAGAGAAAGAACCCCTAGCAATTGAAAATCGATATCATGAATTTTTATCATCTCCTAAAATGTGAACCATATATTGTTGGACATGGTGATGGAGAAAGTCATTGTTATTTTTTCTCTCTCTGATTCAAATTTTTAAACCAAAACAATAAATTATTTAAAAAAATAGTACTTATTTTTAGACTCGTGATTAGATGGATGTATCACGTTATTGTATTAAGGTAATACGATAGATATATAGTAGATTTTCTTATCATGGTGAAGAGAAAAGTCAATATAAGAGAAAGTCTAAATTTTGATTGTTGTTTTGGGTTTAGTGTAGTGGACTAATCAAAGACTGACATACATTTTCTACATATCAACCCACCTAAAAGCCTCGATTTTCATGTTTTAATTGTCAATTTCTTTTTCACGTTTTCCTTTCCCGTCTATGGTACAAGTCTCTTCAACCTTCTATGTGTCAATCTTTGATTGGTTTGTTATCCTAATTACACTTGTTAAGTCGGTGCTGATTGATGCAATCACATATAATATAGAGTAATTTTTCTCATATAATTTAATGATTTACAATGTCAATTCTATAACATCGTATGTTCATGCAACCATGATTTTACAAATGGATTTTACTTATTTGATAATTTAATATTTTTAAAATATAATTCATTGGTTTTCGCATAATTTTAAGCTCCGAAAAAAAAATAATTTAAAATTTTAAAGTCATATGAAAATGTTAAATGCACTTATCAACTCATAATTATATGGATATTTAGGGTTATTGTTATTATCAATTTTTTGTACGTAAGTGCCAAAATATTGGTCTTATCTATTTTACATGACCATTTTAACCGGATTGACAAAGACTTGCTCAACTGGGGAGCACAAAATGCAAAGTAGATCTATAAACATGGTTGGTTGGTTTAAAGTTTAAACCAATCTTCACCAACCGGTTATAAATGGCAAGTAGCGGGAGCTTGCTTGTTAGTTAAAGCAAAAGCAAAAGCAAATGGAAATGGAAAGGAAGGGACCCAGTGCGAAGTTTGAACTCTGAAGGCCTGTGTGTATGTCATGAGATGATTGATTGATTGGCTCTCCCTTCATCTGATCCCATCTCACCCAACAAACCCCATCTCATCATCCCCACGTTGCACGCACAATTGCTACCGCTCCTCATTGCCACTCGCACTTTTCATCACACGCTCTATACTCGCTTCTCCCTTCTCACACCATGACCACGCCCTAGCAATTCAAAATCATGATCAAACCGTCCACATCAAACCATTGTAACGCATCTAGAAACAGCGTGAATATCAATATCAAAAGCATAGGAGTGCATCTGGAAACGACATTAAAAGCATTATAAGACAGCAAAAAGATGTTGTATAAACTCAAAACAATGAAGTGGCTAAAGTTTTAACTGTATAGAATCCAACAAAAAATTTCATCTAAAAAAATAAAAATATCATTTATAATAAGATAACAAGTATTGAAATATATTTTCTACGAGTCAACGAGCATTAATAAATTTTTTGTTCATTAATCTAAAATAAATAACAAATAAATCATTTACTAATTCATATAAATTTTGATGATTAGATTATTTTAATTCTTTTATATATAACGGATAAGATATTTTATAAATTTATTAATTCTTAAATTGATTAAGTAAAAAGAATAGATTTTGATTAATATCTAAAATACTCCCTCAAAGCTTAATTATATACGCAATTTAGTCGATCATCAAATTTGGAAATGCACGGAAAGATAAAGAGGGGATAAGAGGATATATCCATTCGGGGAGAGTGAAAGCACGCGCGAGTTAAGACAAGCGCACGTGGGGACCACGAAAAAATGGTGGAGGATTAAAAAATAAGTCGTGGAACTCGAGGATCAAGCGCCACGTTTCGACTTTGATGGCACAACACAACACAACACAAGTCTTCGAAAATGATATTTGGTGCTCTTCTTTAATTGGATGTGAGGGAGTGTACGCAACATGTTGCGTCACTCGTGACAGCGAGGCCTTTTGTCCTTTGCCCCCGACGAATCCAACTTAAGGACTAGCTTTTGACTTTCGAGGTCTCTATTTTTTTAGTCGAGAAGTCCCTCCTCTTTTCACAAATTTCGTCGTCTCCCGAACATAATAATTTATTACATTTTCATCCACATCTCGTGGCTCCTTAACTAGTAACTAGTCTTCCTGGCCTCATATATTGACGTTTCAGCAACATTGTTAGCAGCCGCGGTGTAAAAATTATAAAAAAATTAGTGTTCATGTAAGTCTTTCTTTTTTTTCTTTTTAGAATTGACATTGAATGAATTGATTTCCATTTGAATGCATATAATGCATTATACAATATTTCTATGAATAGCTTTTTCATAACTTAAAATGCAGAAATTTTAAGTCCTTTCCAGAGTTGTTGCTGTTGGCTTACTAGTTTGAACACAATTACTTTATCTTGAGAATAAAATAAACCTAATTAATACGAATAAACAACTTTAACATATAATTAAGGTTTGGAAGCATTTAAAGAAGCTCTGTTTATGATTGAAATTTTCCAAAAGTCAGTGTCTTGTCAACCGGTGCAATAAGTCCAATCTTTCCCGATTCGCATCTGCAAATTTGAGCAAACAAATGCATTCCTATGTGTTCACACAACTTATAATTACCTCATCAATGTTAGAAGCTATTTCATATAATTTTCTTCAACTTTGACTGGCTAGTTTCATATAATTTCTTTAACTTCCATAGCTGCGTTTTTCTGTGTCAAACTACTTAATTTTCTGTAACGTATACATACACATTCAATATTATAGAAAAGTTATTATAGTTTAAAATAACGATATATATATATATATATATATAGTAATTGCAAGAACTCAAGTTTGATGTTCTTGTTGCAGTTGTCTAGGCTACTTGGTTTGACACCACTTTTGTTTTGGGCAAAATGAAATCGAAAATTTGAAGAGTTCAAAGGAATATGCCCGAAAACACAGGGGCAGAATAGCAATTTTATTTGGCAAATTACAAGTCTTCCTTTGCTTGTTGTATGCTAATGTTTATATTTTAATGGTTACGAATGGGAACAGCCAGCAAAAATTTTCTAGCTTAGTTTGCCAACCGTTGAGAAAATCAAACACAAGTATATGAATCTTTCCTGTCTGGGAGTCAATGCAGGTGACGACACTTGTCTCTTCTTTTTCTTATCCTATTTCATCCAATTATTATGTGTTATATATTATTGACTCGATTTCAATTATTTCTTTGTTTGCTAATCTTGATAGAGAAACAAAGAATCATTACTTTGTGTTTTCAAATTGAAGATTCCATTGAGCAGAAGAAACGACAGAGAAAGTTGAAATTTTAAACCCTTCAATGCTTTCTTTGTTGTGTTAAACAAATGCCCTTCTAAGCTTTCTCTATCCTTTTCCATACCATGTCTTGTTACAAGTAAGATTTATGTTTCTGATTCCATGCATATAATTCTTTATACTTGTTCATATATTTATCTACCTGCAAAGTCTCTGTTTAATATATTGCAAGCGTACACAGCATATGTATACTTGTACAAACAAACAAACAGATACGACATTTGTTTTTTTACATGTACATATGAGCAGACACGCAAGAGTTTATATATACATGCATGCAGCTGTACTATCAGCTGCGAGGAAGGAAATAATGACACGAAAGCAACATTTACATTAAATAATCAGGTTTAAGCCACTTATTATTATTTGTTAGTTTATATATAGTTCCAACAAATTATTAAAGTGAATGACTAATAAAAGTGTACTGGTTCAATTATATATGATTAATGTAAAATACGTGAAAGCAGAGTCTGGATTTCTTGCCGATTGAGAAGAATAAAATAAGATTAGGGTTTAATTGGTAGCCTTGATTTCAATGTCAGTTGGATTCGTAAGCAGCACCAGAATCTTCTACAAGCTTAATTTCTTATATGTGCTTGACTCTTTACCTCAAGTGCTTAACAACTTCGATAATAACTGAAGCTAAAAAAACTAATATTGGACTATCAATTCCATCTTAGATAAACAATATATCATTAAATTAATTAGGAGGCTACACAATTGTTTATTAATTTGTGTTAAAGAAATTAAACTGGGATTACTGGGTCTATTATACACAATCGCTCCCTTGGGGGATCCATTTAATTAATATATACTTATGAACGCAAAGATCTTCGATGGCCATTCTCCAATATGTCAGCTTGCATGTGTTTGTCTGCAAGTGAGATATCAAAAGATCCTTAATTGGTCCTTCATTATTTCTTGACATTGGAACTTTAAAAAAACTTGGAAATCCTTTTTTACTCACCTATCACCATTGGCTACTCTAGATCATCGATCGTTTTGGAGAAGATTCATTTCTCCCATATACAATTGAACAGTTGAAAATGGTCTTGATTGATTCAATTCATGTCACTAATTTACCATCTAAATTGCTGTGTGGACGTATCTATATATGTTTATGCTTTGACTGCATATAGTAAATCCATGAGCATGTTAGCTCATCACTAATTATTTTTAATTTTGGTCAATGATCAGTTTTCGTGTTTTGAGTTTTCAACGTAGGTTGTATCTAATTTTCAGTTGATTCTTGGTGCACCAGGTAAATCTTAAAGTGATATTAATAATAAAAAAGGAAAGTAAAACTAGTAAAAAAAGGCGGCCGCGATTATCTTTTTAACAAATTTATTGCATTTTGCTGTCAACAATTTCAATCAATTTGCAAGTAAAATGGATGTATTACTTGTCAAGCAAGAAGGTTGAATTATATAGTAATAAATGATTATCGCCTCAGAAAGTAGACAGGTCAAAACCTCAAGGGTAAACTGGCTCGGACTCTCTACAAAGAGGTAATACTAATAGTTTTCTTTTCTTCCATTGGCCCCTTCGATAAGCTCAGGTATTGATTCTGAAGGAGGGTGAGAGCTTATGACCTGCTTCTGTAAGTGCCAAACACTCAAATTTCAAAAAAAAAAAAAAAAAAAAAGTAGACAGGTCAACGAACATGGATATGAATTCATGTGCTG
>JANKKB010000938.1:0-22323 GCA_026225775.1 Bursera palmeri
AAAAAAAAATTCAAAATAAATATATTACTTTCTACACCTAATATAACACCAATTAAACCTCTTATATTATTTGATTGTTGAATTCTTGTAATCGTTGTTGGGTATTAATTTAAAAATTTTTAAATATTATAAAAAATAACCAAATTTGGATGGTTTATTGAAAACTAGTCAATATTCTAAAACTTTTAATTGTTTAACCAAAATCGTTCTATGTTAGTATTGTTGGTCCTTAACAAGTCAACAATCTAATTACCTGCAATGGTCTGTTAGCCCATAATGGACCAATGGGCTAGCTCCAATGAGCGACGATTTTAGTTAGACAATCAAATAAAATTTTAAATCCACTACCTTTCAACTTAATCCCTTAGATTTAGTTATTTTTCATAATGAATCAATATTTCCTCCATCTATAATGAAAAACACCAACATCAATAACAATGAAATTTATAAAACTTGATAAATCGTCCACCGTTGATCATTTTGGCAGCGATAGTATCGTTGAACACACAAATTGTCAACGGTTCTCGATAGTGGTAATTACTTTTTTAGAAAAATAAGTTCAAAAATAATTTACTTAAATAAGTTTAATGAAATTTTATTTACTAAATAATTAATTAATTTTAAAACTTCAATGTTTATGGGTATTTTTGGTTTATATTATTTAAAAGGAAAATTTTAGTTTTTCTATACTCAAAATGGACTTTTCAAGAATCAGATTTTGAAAAGGTACCTCCATGTGTTTCTGAAATCTAATGTTTGGATAATTATTTTTGAAATTTCTTACCGAACACTTACATAATTGTTGATTTTCGCACTTAAATAGTTGTTTATTCTTCGAAAATCAACGTTTAAATTTTCAACAATAATCGCAAATATTCCTTATGGATTTTTTTTTTTTTAACTTTCATAGTCGAATAAGTTGACGTGAGGATGTCATGGAGGTTACCACATCTACGTGTAAAGCTTAGTTGTATAAGAATCATGAGTCTAACATTACTCCTAAAACAAACACCAAAATCATTGTCAATTATTTACTTATAATTTAACTGCTTAGGTTAGCTTTTTGACTTAGACAAATCGNTTATTTTTGAAATTTCTTACCGAACACTTACATAATTGTTGATTTTCGCACTTAAATAGTTGTTTATTCTTCGAAAATCGACGTTTAAATTTTCAACAATAATCGCAAATATTCCTTGAGGAATTTTTTTTTTTTAAACTTTCATAGTCGAATAAGTTGATGTGAGGAGGATGTCATGGAGGTTACCACATCTACGTGTAAAGCTTAGTTGTGTAAGAATCATGAGGCTAACATTACTCCGAAAACAAACACCAAAATCATTGTCAATTATTTACTTATAATTTAACTGCTTAGGTTAGCTTTTTGACTTAGACAAATCGNTTGAAATAATGAACGCAAGTCCTTTTATCTTCACTCAAATCTAAAATGATCTGTTCTCGCTCTACTAAATATAGCTGGAGCCAGAGTCAAGCGCGTGCATGGCCTGGCTCAGCCTAATTCTAATGCATACGGCAGATGACATTGATGAAAAGTATCCAATATTAATCCTATCGATATCGAGGATTCCGGGTGCCAAATATTCATTACATTGTTTATTTATTTACTTGCACGAAGTAGCCGCCTTTGGTAGCTCCTTAAAAGACTGCTTTAATTACAACCCAACAATAAGTGATTTGGGCGTTACTATTAGTCCCATTTGGCCATCGTGACCCTTAANCCTAACCGTCTTAACTATCCATCTTCTATTTTATGTTTCTTTTTCTACGAAAGTAACTACATTGGTTTCTTAAAATACAAGTGTTCTAAGTATACCTAAATATCACGTTATTTGTATAACACAATTTTTTATTTCTTTCTTTCTGGGGTTTGGCATTCTGACTCACATCAAAGTTTGGATTTCCATAGATTCATATTAGGTTAGAAAACTTAAACCTTTTGGGCAACTACGAAAGAGGATACAGTACTTATAAAAGGTATTCCAACACTTAAATAAATATGGATTCGGATGTTCAAAATATGTTAGGGTTTCTTAAATATAAGAAAAATACAAACTAAATAAGGATATAAATGATGGACGGATGGAAAAATGTGAAAAACATGTTTACATATTCAATAGTTTTTTAATAAACTTTGGCACCAACCATAGTACGTATAATTTTTCTCCACTTTATTTTTGTAAAATACAAACTTACAATCTTATTAATAAAACTACATTATTAAATTAAATTTTAAACAATGTCTTGTCATTTAATCAATCAACCAAGTGAATAAATAATATTATTCATATAATTTGTACATAAATAAATAAATATATATATATATATATATATATATAATAAATAACCTGATGAAACCGTACGAGATATGTAGTAGCACATGAGTAGGTATAATTATTGACCCGGAAGACAATTCAAGGCGAGCACACAAAGGAGATTATGACCGTTGATGGTGGTTTTCTCATCCAAATAATCAAAATCCTAGATTTCTCAATGGTGGGACCTGATAGCTTGAAAGCTTTTACTAATCTTCTCTAACTTCCCCTGTTACAAAAATTATATTTATAACATCGCATTTTCTCGTGAACGAGAAGCGCCGGGAGCGTTTTTGTGACTCTCACCTTTCACATTCACCACCTTCCATTCCATCGCTTCTCTCTTTCTCTCAACTCAAATATTTATACAACCCAGTTCACATCCCCATCTCTATCTTCCATTTTTCAGAGAAATACATATCACTCGTGCATGATCAGCTTCAAAAATGGGTTCAGAGTGTGTAGATTATGATAATGATATTGAGCCAAGTTCAACGCCAAAGCTTTCTCTGTTTTCGTTTCCGGGCAAGGCGAAAGAGCCGCCAACAGGGATGTCGACGCCGCCAATCCACACCTTGGCTTCGATCCCGTTTCAATGGGAGGAAGCTCCTGGAAAGCCTAGGCTGAGTATGATCAGTTGCAACAACGAGCAGTCGTCGTCTAAGCCAAAACCTGCGGCTGCCAGGTGCCTGGAACTTCCTCCAAGGCTGTTAACTGAGGCCAATAAGATGACCAACAACGTCAGCATGTCTTCCCCCACAACCGTCCTGGACGGCCCCGACGTGGGTCGCTCTCTGTCTTACACATCGTCATTTAGAATTAAAGGAGGGTCGTTTAGGAGCACTGCCAATAATCCTCCAGAGAGTTGGGGGAAGAAGGAGAAGGTTTTGTTTGGGTCAAGTAGGTGGGGGAGTTTCAAGAAGAATAGTAATAATTTCGACATCTTAGCTTCAGCCGGACTTAGTGGCTGCGACGCCGGAGGCGGCGGTGGAGATGGTGGTAATAGTGGTGGTGGAACAAAGGTTAAGGTCACAAGAGTTAGGAAGAGATCAACGAGCTTCTTGAGTCTTAAGTCTCACACAAGTTCACATATCTGGGTAAGTAAAGCATCTACTTCTTTGCCCCCTTTTTTCTTTACTACAATTATCTAGCTACTTCTCTTCACATAAGTGGCATTTTTGCTTTGTTTTAGTTGTTAAATACCATGTTGGCGTTGGTAATAAATCATCATTAGATTAACTAAGTTAAAATTAATCTAATAGTTCATATTACATAATTATAATAATCAATTTTAACTTTTAGATCGTTTTAAATCTTTGATTTTAATCAACGTGGATTTGATTTTAGGAAGCTTAAGCACCAACCAAGAAAATCAATACGTCTAATTGTTTGTGATTCAATGCCCATTTGATCCAGAAAATTAGTAATGTGGCAAGTAATATTGACTAAACTTAATTTGACCAAGTTCTTTGGGTTAAACTTATGACAAATTGGCAAGTAATATTGTTGAGCCTCATGATGTTTAATGTTTATTTGGTAATAATTACAAGCTAGCTACCCACTTACCAATAATCACCCACTCCACTCTTAAATTTCTAAGATTAATTTCTTGGTTAAAATTACGTTTTGACTTGACTGTATATATAGACGTTTATGTGATTATGATGGCTTTAATTAATTTGTGTAATTGCAGACAAACATCTACGAGAGCTTCAAGCAGGTGGTCCCTTGGAGACGTAGGCAAGAGAAATTGAGAAAGGATAATGGGTCGTAGTCTCTCTTAAAAGCCTGCCAATTTCTACCTTGTTGAATTTTTGTATAGCTTTCAATTGTCTACCAACTACATTGTTATTTATAATTTATTAGATGCTTTGTAGAGTTAACAATATTATTGAAATAAATCTATGATGTGAAACGCAAATATGATGGCCAAAATTCTATATTACCAGTTTTTAATTTTCATTATTTGTTAAATTTATTTTTTAATAATAAGTCAATAATAAAACAATTGTCAATAAGAAATAAAGAAAAAAATTAAGTAAATTTCAAAGCATTTTATTTAATAAATATATATTAATCTATTTTTTTTAAATATTTTTTTTCCATTTGAATAGAACAACTTGAGAATCATATTATAAACATGCCTTAGAGCATTAGATTTTTTTAGAGTGAGACCACACATTAGTCATTATATCTGAAATGAAATATACGTGTCAAACTTTATCACATTAATACGATGATGTCATATACTACATGAATACTAGGCTTTTCTTCAAGGTATAGTTAATACCTCAAACTCAGTTGAATGGAAAATATAATTAAAACTAAACTTTTGTGAAGATGATTAAAATTATTTTAAGTACTTTCATTAATATATCATATAATTTATTACACTTTTTAAAATTTTACTGTAATTTTAATATAATTTAACATTGATATTCTACAATCATCTTTTTATTTGAATTATGAACGTGTGCTAAGTAATAGTATTAATTTATTTTTAAAAAAATTAATATTGGGAACATTTAAAAACATGGATTATTTAGTTTATTTATTTATTTATTTTTGTAAGAATTTATATACTCTCCAATCAATTATGTGTCTTATCTATAAATAATATGATGAATACCACAAATAGCTTTTACAGTTTAACGAAATCTTGTATGATATCCCATGGTTTCAAAAATCTCACAAACCTCATCTTTTGTCAGTTAAAATTAACTTTTTTTTGTAGTTAAATTTCACTCGAAGTGAATAAAATAACCTAAAATACTAAACCCACAAAAAAAAACATAAATTCAAAAAAATAAAATTTTAGTAATTAAATAAAATATTAAAAAATTTATCAAATAGAATACTTCATTAGATAATAGTTTTGAATTTATATTAATTTTAATGATTTTTTTAGGGTTTAAAATTTTAAAGATATTTTAGTCACTTCAACCCAAATCTAACAAAAAAAAAAAAGTTAATTTTTGCTAGAGGTAGGGGAGGTTTGTGATTTTTTTAGAATTACGGGATGTCATGGAATTGGCAATAAATAATAAGGGATTTACTAAAAGTTCTTCTACAATGGTTTCAAAAAATTGATATGAATATTTCTTGTTTTAAAACAAAAACACTTTTACTAGATAACATTTATTTATTTATTTATTTTCTAATTTCTTTTTTTTTTTAATTATTTGTTTACTTGTCCATTATGAGATGCTTCCACCCAGACTTCAGAGCAATCAATCAAGAGAATTGTGGCCCGTGCTGCCACCATGGAAATTGACAAAGAAAGGCACTTTGTCCTTGCTAGGGACAAATTAATTGCTTTTAATTGTCGTTAAATATATATATATTTTATAAATTAATTGCTTTTAGTTGTTGTTAAATAAAAAAAAGTACATAATTGCATTTTATTATTAAAAAAAAGTATTCTATTACCGACATCACTGTACTAAAAAAATGTTACATCATATTCTCTTGGTTGTAGAATAAATATGATTGATGCATCCATCCTTTAGATTTTTTTTTATTTTTTTATTTATTAGATAAAGATAGGGATAATACCGTATATTTCCAATCTATCCACCATGAATTATTTGTTTCAAATTAAACGCAACCGTTTTATATTCCCAACAGAATCTTTGAGTTGTTATTATCATTTTTATGGATTAAGTTGACACGTCATAGGTGGGATATTTATTTAATTTTTGTTTTATTTAAAATATCATCCATGAGATTTTCCTTTTCTAAAATTAAAGCCTATAAAGAATAAAAAATAATTTTTTTAAATTCATTTAAAAAAATAAATCAAGAGACTTTGGAGCTTCACATCTTACTATACCCACAAAAAAAATCTAAAAATATTTATACACACCACATATTTATCCTTACAATAATTTTTCTTCTAAATAAAGACCCTGATTATACCAGGGATTGCTAATAAGTTACAGAAAAGAGAATGTTGTAGGCTTTTCATCATCTCATTCTTCAAATGAAATTATTTTATTCTTACATTAAATCACAAAAATAAAAAATATATAATTAATGAGATTAAAAATTAGAATCTATATAAGTGGGATGAAGAAAAAAAAAGAAATACTAACAAAAAGGATTTTTGTTTCGAGGTTTGGGTTGCAAATAACTCACTTCTAATTCGAACTTTTTATCTATTTAAAGAGTCATTAATGATGATTGCTTTTGAAAGTGAAGAAAAAATTTTATTTTCACATTTTCAACATTAGTTTGGGTCAGATTCTGCTACCAAAATATTTTTTCTAATTATTGTTTTTGTTTTTGTATTATTAATTAATTTATTCACTAGCCCAGTCTAGTTGGCTTTTACACCTAATTTTTTAATTATAATTATAATTTTATTCATCCTTGCCTTTTCCAATGAAATTATAGTTAATGAATTTTTAAAAAGTTTAAGTAATTCTTTTTTAAATATTATAACATTAATAATTGTTTTGTATTATATTTAAATTATATCTCTTTAGTCTTAAATAAATATAAAACAAAAACACTACACTGAATGAAACTTTTTTCAAAATCTTGGGTTCTTTTCGAAAAACATATAAGAGGTTTTAAAAAATTTCTGCACGATATGTTCAAAATTTAATAAAGGATTCAGGGGAGGTCTTCTTGAAACTCAAAAACCTTTTAGGTGTGGGAGATATTTTTCAGGAACTTAGGGGGAAATTAAGTGGGATAAATCTAGACACCCCCAAGATTTAGTCTAATACAATTCACCTCTATTATTTATAAAATAACATAAAAACTCCTATTTTAATATTTTAAATAATATTAGTATCCATTTTTATAGATTAAGACCCTTATATTTTGTAATTATAAGAATGTTTATATTATTTTATAAATAATATAGATAAATTCATTACTTAACTTAAACCTAGGAGGTGTATATATATTTACCCCGAAATTAAGTTAGCTATATATATGATTAAAAAATGTGAATCTTTTCTTGCACGCTGAAAAACTGTTCAAATGTCGAAACTAGTGAGCGATAGTTTTTGACTTTGACCATCCTACGTGGCAACAGCCAATGTATATCTGGCACGCTTAACTATCCAACCTCTAGAATCTCAAATAAAGACACGCCCATAACCAAATTTCATCTTCTTCTCCTCCTCTTCTCTCCTCTCCTCTCGTCTCTTCTCCACAGAGCAGAAACAAAGCAAAACTCAGCGCAGCCCAAAGCGAATCGAATCGAATCCAACAACATTTTTGTTCGCGAATCAAATAAAGACACGATGCCGTACTGCGAGGTGGGCAAAGAGGAAAGCGGAAGCTTGGACGCGGCACGCAACAATGGGATCAAGATTTTCTACCGGAAGTACGGCCACGGACCCAACAAAGTCCTTCTCATCATAGGTAACCAAATCGTAATGGGAATTCGGGGACTTTTTATTTCGTTTTGGGTTTGGTTTTGGTTTTTTGATGTGAGGTGAGCCAATGGTTCAGGATTGGCTGGGACCCATGATTCGTGGGGCCCACAGATAAAGGGCCTGACAGGCATGACCAATCCCAACGATGATGATGATGGTGAAATGGTGAGGAGTGTGAATGGGAATTCTGTTGACGGTGGCGAGGATGGCGGTAGAGGAATCGAGGTGTGTGCATTTGATAATCGTGGTATGGGTCGGAGCTCCGTGCCCGTCAAGAAGCCGGAATACACGTGAGTTCTGAATTGGATTACCACTACGTTTCACTTTCTTTCTCTTTTTCCTTTTTTTTTCTAAAGCAATTTTTGTGGGCTTATTTTTTTTAATTATTATTTTATTATTTTTCGATTGTTTTTAAGTTCAGGACAAAAATTATGGCGAGAGATGCGATTGCTTTATTGGATCATTTGGGTTGGAAGCAAGCCCATGTTTTTGGGCACTCAATGGGTGAGTGAGTTCTCGTTATTTCGCGCTGCTTTTGGGATTATATTTTGACGAAGCGCTTTTTTTTCCCCTGGTAAAAGTGATTTTAAGTCTTCTGTTCTTGGTAAAAGCGGTTTTATGTTTATCTTGTTTCTTCTATTTTATTTTCTAGCATTAAGAGCTTTCTAGTGTTGGACGTTATTTTTAATATTTTATTGTGTCATTTAGTTACAACTCAAGAAGAGTTGTGAGTGATTAGAAAAATCTCTTTTATAAAGTACTTTTTCATGAAGTTGTTTTAATAAATAATCTGCAAGTGCTTTTTCTAAAAAAGAATTTAAATTTCTTTGAAAAATACTTCTAAGTGTCGTTTAATCTGAAAAAGGTAGTTTAAGCATTATAAATTAATGCAAAGTATGTTTTTAACTATTTGAAAACACTTTTGATGATGTCAAAAGCACGTCCCAAACATACTACTAAACCATTTTTTGTGTTTTCAGCTTGTTATTGCAATCTGAATAAATTAGTTTGTTTGAATTAATGAGAGTTGAATTCAAGCACTTGCAGCCAAAGCATTACCATTATACTAATGATTCTTGATTCAATCCTGTATTATTTAAAAACTTCTAACTTGATTTTGTTTCTTGATGAAACAGGGGCTATGATAGCTTGCAAGGTAGCAGCAATGGTGCCTGATAGAGTTTTATCTTTGGCATTACTAAATGTGACTGGTGGAGGTTTTGAATGTTTCCCAAAGGTATCATATATTCTTTGCCACAAAGTAGCTGAATTTCGGGGTCTTTCAAACCAATATTTTATTTTTCATTTATCAAATCAATCATATTTTTCATTTTATTGTTGCTATGTAGATTCCACAAAGCAGATGCTCTGATATAATTGATTTTCATATCATATTTAAGAAATATGAGAATAATGCTTTTTAGTTGATGAAGTTTTATTTTGAGCCAGATCTGCTAATCACTTCTTTTTGAGATGAATTACCATTGAGGAAGCAGGATCAGAAGACTGCTTAGTCTTACAAGCCCTGGGGGCCAGCAGATGTTTGCTATTTATATTGTTTCCTGCAAACAAAAAGCAAATCCTACTGCACCTTATAAATTTCAGTGTAAAATATCAAGTACTACGCTTAGTGAAGTGAAATTTATTATTGAACAGCAATGGGATAGGTTGGTTTTGTTTTGAGTTAGGTTGGCCTTCTTTAGGTTCAAAATTATTACTTAGTCAATATAAGGAACATAGAGATGATGGAACAATATTGAGTATTTTTATAAATAATAAGAGCCATTTGTACGTAATCGATAGATATTCTATGGCTTGAAGTATAGGATGCTGGGAACCAGATCTGAATTTATTGTGCTTATGGTCAACCATTTACGATAGACTATATAATTTGGGGGAATGGTGAGTCCTCGTAAAAAATAGTCTCCTCTAGTATGTGGTAGATGACTGTGTTTATGCAAATAATAATGTGCTTGAAAAAAAAAAAATGCTTGTTTTGGTATCTGTTCAATGAGGAAGAGAAGTGCTCTTTGCTCTTCCTCAATAGGTTGTTGTTTAGCTGTGGGCAACCTGCTGCATAGTTTGAAATTAGGTTGCCTTGAGCACAGACTGGCGTTTTGACTTGGGAAGTTAAGTATTAAGCATTAAAGAAAATCTAATAATTCTCTGGTGAATGCATTGTATTTGTAGTTAAAACCTGTTATCGTGCACTGGCTAACAGTTTGCATTAATTTGTTTGCCTTTGTATACTTGTTGATATAATAGGCAAGGAGACTTCCTGCAAATCATATTCAAGATTTGTTAGAAATGTGTATACTTGATTACAGGGGATGCAAGTAAGCGTTTCTTGTGGAAATGATAATTTTGGTTTCTAAAACTGACAATTTCGTACATGGATGAAATTGCAGTAGTCACTGTATTCTGCTGAATCAGACTATTTTCTTTTGTATTTTTATAGCTCACACTTCAACATAAAATTAGTGGTTCATGTTCTAAAAACTGACTCCATTGGTGAAACAGAATAGAGAGTCCTCTCTAACATTCAAGAGGTGCAACTGTGACATTACACTACACAATGCATTGATAGTAACTTTTTGAAATGTAAGACATTAGAGTCCTCATAACATGTACTAAAAGGCATATGATAAGAAATTTAAAATAGTAATTAATAATTGATATTTTATTATTTAAGAAAGTTAAAGTTTATTATTAGAAAATTATTTCTTTAAAAAGTAAGATTTTATTACTTGCTATTTTAAACCTTTTAACATGTGCCCTAAAAAACATGTCTTTAGGTCACATGGTAAGATAACCCAAATATTATATACATTTTTTGCGATAGGTTTACACCTGTGCAAGTATAATGCAATACAAGTTAGTCTTATGGGAACTAAGGTTGAAAATTTTAATTATAATCTTTGTGTAATTTTAGGGAAATTGTAGAAGGAAAAGGAAAAAATTATAATCTTAAAATAGTTTAACAAATGATGATAGGAGCATGGCATTAGATATGCTCAAGTTGTAAAATATGAAGGCTACTTGACTCATCCCTCATCATGATTTTCACTTATGATTGTAATCATACAATGAAAATTTATTTTATAACTAGAAAAGAATTTGTTAAAGGAGCATATGATTATAAAATGTAAACAAAGAAATCCTACGACGTGATATTTAAGTAGGCTGTTTCAAGTAAATGATAAGAATTAAGTAATTATCCCATCTTTTCCTTCCAAGTTCTGAAAATTTTAGATCAAATCAATTAGTCATACCAAAAGAATTGATGTGTAAAAATACCAAAAGGAATGAAGATATATGGGGATTGAACTATGTAACTGATGGATAAAAGTAAAACAGTAGAGCAAGTCTCTGTGAATTAATCATCATCTTCGTTCTTCTTCCATTTTCATGTTTCTTTCTTCTCTCTTTTTAAGTAAAAACGTTTTGGGTCAAGGCTATTAATATGGTAACAAAAAGAAACTCTTTATCAATTGTTAATTGCCAACACCTAGAAATGTTGTAGATGACCAGATGCTTTTATTTCCTGCAGTTTGACCGGCAAATGTTATCAGTTGCGATTCGTTTCTTAAGGGCAAAAACTCCTGAGGAAAGGGCAGCTGTGGACTTGGATACTCACTATACAAAGGTAAATAAAAAATTCTTGCCTAATGCTTTTTTAATTATGGACTGTGGATGTTATGAATTGGTAATTGGAACTTGGAAGATTGTTCTGAAAACAAAATTCGGCTCCTTTATTGTCGCTGAAGGGGAGGGCAATAGGACTGGAAGTAAGATTTTATTCAGACTAATATTGTTACACAGAATCACTTATCTGTATCAGATTCAAAGTTTCGTGCTCCAAAACAATATAATTGAATTTCTTGTTGAAACAATCTTTGCATAAGATTTTCTTCAGACTTATACCAGTACAACAGAATCAACATCTTCTTCCAGATTCAAAGTTTTCTGGCTCTAAAACTTAGTGTACACGTTTTCCCTTTTTTATTCCCATCAAAATCAATCATTAATAATACTGACTTCTGTGAGTAATCTTATACACACTCTTTTGTTAATGGTTTGCAGGAATATCTTGAGGAATATGTTGGATCTACAACTAGGAGAGCTATATTATATCAAGTAAGGACTCTGCTGCATTACATGAATATCATATTAGTGAAATAGAATTTAAAAAATTTGTTCCCCCCTTGAAGTGCAGTTGGATGTTGCTAGTTTTCTTTTCTATATACTGTTCTGATATGAAGCAATAGAGGTAATCACCCATGTTGATAGGGGAAACAAGCTACAATAAGAAAGGTGATAAACTTTTAAAATAAATGAAAGTCACAGGAGGCTATTAACTTTTTTTTTTTAATAATTATTTTTTATGTTAAAAAGTCTTGCCTTTTGGCTGTTCTGAGGTCAGCAGAATGATTCAATTGTGCTTGACAGTATTCAGGCTTCTTGTTTTAAAGGATTTTCCTTCCAGGATAATCATATAATAGTGTTAACTATTGAAGGAATTTCGTTTTGTGTTTAGTAGCACTCGAGGTTCTGTTACATGTTACTTAGATATCTACAGCCTGACCCTTTACGTTGCTAATAGGAATATGTAAAAGGTATATCAACAACCGGGATGCAGTCTAATCATGGTTTTGATGGTCAAATCCATGCCTGCTGGACACATAAAATGACACGATTGGAAATTGAATTAATCCGCTCTGCTGGATTTCTTGTGTCAGTAATTCATGGCAGGTACATAATTAACCTTGAAAGTAACTACTAACCTCTTTCTGTTGTCCTTGAATATAGTTGTCAAATTGTGTGTCTCTATTTGATATTTTGCATGACCTGCTCCATGAGATCTTGTAACTTTTTACCATATAAATGAATGAAATACCTTACCTGAAAAGAAGTTCACATATAGTAGAAGGTTATGATAATTTATTTGCAAAATTATGTTTCATTTTTTAAATAGTTGAGATGAAATGTGGCCTTATGGTCCTTAGGGATTGAGGTTTTGGCAAAACTTATTTGAGATCTGCCGATGTTTAGGTATGATATCATTGCTCAAATCCATCATGCAAGGAGACTTGCAGAGAAGCTGTACCCTGTTGCTAGAATGGTAGATCTCAATGGAGGGCATCTCGTGAGTCATGAGAGGACAGAAGAGGTATTTATTTTACGTAATTGATACAGAATGTAGGCCACTGTATTAAGCGAAGTGCAAGTTTATATAAAGGAATTTTTTATTAGGAAGGAGTTTTGTGTCAATTTTGGCTTTTGGCATTGTAGTCACTCTAATTGTCTTAGTTTTTCTTTTTCAGCTGTTCAGTCTATACTGTATAGATTCTACTGATCCTTAAGTTGGATCCTTTTTGTGGACAGCTTGTTCACTTTTTTTTTTCCCTCTTTTCTTTTAATGAAGGTCTTCTTGTTTCTTCTCATAAAAGAAAGAAAGAAAAAAAAAAAAAAAAAAAAAAAAAAAAAAAGAAGTTGATTGAGGCAAAAAGGTACATATGATGCCATATC
Source organism: Bursera palmeri (assembly GCA_026225775.1). Classification (NCBI taxonomy): domain Eukaryota; kingdom Viridiplantae; phylum Streptophyta; class Magnoliopsida; order Sapindales; family Burseraceae; genus Bursera; species Bursera palmeri. The sequence continues at coordinate 13,256 of JANKKB010000938.1, forward strand.
AATGATAGATAAACTTCTGTAATCACTCATAATTGAGGATTGAATGACTCATGATTTTCCAACTGGGATTAAATTGGATCTTGACACATCTTGTAAAATATTAGTAAGACAGTAACAGGTAGAAATATATTGCAATGCTTCTTAAAATTCTGCTTTCTGTAGTTACTGAATTGTTTTCTGATTATGCTTGGCCGTGGAAATGAATCCCATAAGTAATTTTTTTTCCTCGAAATTTCAGGTCAATCAGGCTCTCATTGACTTGATTAAGGCATCTGAAATGAAGATAAATCCCCTTGATTGGACTAATTTACCCAAGAAAAAATCTGGTAAGCCTCTTTAAGTCAAGATTTCTTTTTCTTTGACCCAAGGGTTTTAGCATGGACGAGAACATTAAATAATCACTTAAGGTTATACTGGGTGAAGATTCTTATTCTTTGTTTTCTAATAAGAAGTATTTTGAGAGGGAGAAATAAACTTCCCAAGTTTCACATGGGTTCCAATAATGCACTCAACCCAAGAATCTGATTCTCCATCAGAGTCCAAAAGAACTCTTATTTCTTATATTTCTCTTATCCCTAGTCTTTCAACTCAAGAGGAATTCTGAGTGCATAAATAGCCTAAACTAGTCTAAATTGGATGGGTGACAAATCTGGCTACTGAAATTCTGCTGATATTGTAATATTATTGTTTCTTCTCTAAGTGAATGCACTAATCATCCTGTTGAATGGGAGGCGATCACCAATATTGGTATTTCTGCTGCAGAAGTCCATTTTCTTTGTTTGACATTTTTTGTTCTTGGCCAGGGTTTTTAGAGAAAGGTATGTCATTTGGCAGAACAAGTTCAGAGGGAAGAAGCTACATGTCATACACATTAGAGAAGCTACATCTTTGGCTAATATTCTTCTTTGGTCTCTTTGTGTTAGCCTATGAGTATGGAAGAAGGCTTCTACGAAATCTAAAACCAGTTCGGGTCAGATCTTCCCTCATGTAAGCTTGGTATTCAGTGAATCCTTTTTTTTTTTTCCAGGTAATTTTACTTTGTCTCATAAAATTCAGATTATCTCCTTTCATTTAGGACCATACTTTTGAAAGAATAATTAGTCAGAAAAAGAAAAAAGGAAAAGAAACCTCACAATTTCTCTCTCTCCATTTGCAGGGTTTCATTGATTTCTCACCCTAGTGGTGTAGCTCTCTGAATTTTAAGCAGTTAACTTACAGTATATTAGAGTGAATTTACTGAAGAATACAGAAGACAAGTACAACCAGAATTTGCATTGGGAGAGAAAAAAAACCAGTATCAAAGAATATTAATTTTCATTACACGAAAGGGAAGGGAAATTGGTGATGCATAACTCATGTCTATCCTCCCTTGCCCTTGGATCATGTTACTTGCAAGTTGCAACCAGTTGTTGCTAACAAATAATACTGTTATCTCCCAGCAAAAACACAAGAAGAATTTGCACAAAAGAGGACATTGTTTGTATCTAAGGCTATGAATAAATTTTACTGGTTATACCTATTGAGTAATTTCTATAGCATCAGAGAACTAGCTAGTAAAGAATGAACTGTCCTGCCATTACCATATGCTTGTAACGGTTCACTGTCTCAACTTAATCGAAACTAAGAGCTAAACTAAGCAAAGAGATAATGCAGAGGATACTAAAAGCTACACTAGGTAGTATATGAGTAGGCTGGTGTCCAAATTTTTGGGTTCAAAGCAACTTAAGTTGATAAAAATCGTCACTATTTGTCACTGTAGTTTTCCCAAACTTCCAAGCACTTGAATCATAATAAAAAAAGAATAAATAGTAAAAAGCAGTATACAGTTACATAAAGAATATGACTCTCAATTTGATTTAATAAAGGAGAGCCTGCAAAGCAATAACCATGTTCTGAACTTGAATATTCTTATCTTTTCAGCCACATCAAAAGCTAGCAGTTATACACCAATCTCATGAGCATACTATCCAGAAGATGATCATTACCAAAACACAAAAAGTAAGTAAAAAGACATGCTTGAATGAGAGGTAGAGGGAGAGAAACGTGCCTGGAATTTATTTGAGAAAGAGGAGCAAAGGCGTCAGGCTTGATTGAGAAGGCAAAAGGAGGAGACTGAAAGCAAGATGGAATGATTGAGTGTGTTTTTGAACAAAAGAAAGAGAAACAGGAAGATTCTGTTTTGTGCCAGTAATATACCATTACTCCAACGAGAATAATGTAACATCATTACCAAATATACCGAAGGAATATACCAATATGCCCCCCCTGCACATGCTCCCTTTCAGTTTCTGCTAAAACAAGTTACCTATGCCTCCCAAGACCCTACAATAATAACTTCATAACACCTGATTAGAAGTAGAGTTGACAAATGGCCGGGTCAGACCGGGCCCAGCTTGTTTTGGAAATATCTGTCAGGCCTATGAGCCAGGTCAGGATAAAACAGTATCGGACCAAGTTAGGCCTTACAAAAAATAAAAAGGCTTGAGTGTGACCTTAGGTCCGTACTATTTGGACAAGGCCAAGCTGGGTGAGTCCTTAAACAATTTTTTTATAAAATATAAATTAATTTTAAATAATTTTTAATTATAAAAATTAAGAAATTTGTAATTTAATTTTTTTGAAATATATTATTAATATGTATGATATTAAAAATATTAAAAAAAAAAGGTTGCCAACTACAATATAGGTTGGGAGGGGCCAAGCTAGGTCAAGACAGGTCGACTGACCGGCTTGAAATGTTGGCTTGGACCTAGCCCACCTGAGACCCAAGCTCAGGCCCAACCTGCATTGATAGGCCAGGTCAAACCAAAAATTGGGTGGACCCAACCTTTTACAATCTCTAATTAGAAGGATCAATATATGTCAATATTAAAAGTATTGAAAAAATATGTACATCTTCAAGTCAATGTTTGGTATATTATTATTATTTTATTAACAAAATAAAATATGTTAAGTAGATTGGATTCGAATTAAACGTTAAAATGACTATTGGATTGTATTTTTATATTTCAATGAAATAAGTTAATAAATCACATTTAGATTATTAATTACTTCTACTGATCTTTTTTTTTTTAATAAAACTTGTTTATTTTAATTTTTTAATACATAGATATTAACCTATTTATTTTCTATTGATTATACAGTTTATGTTTAATATTTTAAACATATTTTAGTTAACATTTTAATTATTATTTTTAATTACTAACAAGGGTAGTAGTAAAATCTTTCTCTTTGGTTTCGTTAAGTCCAAGTCAACCTGACCCACGATGACTTTTCACTGCAAAATACGACGTCGTATTTTGGCACCAATAAACCCTACTGTAACTGTACTATTTCCTGCCTTCGTTAAGAGCCTTGCTGCAGTTACTTTTGAGTTCAGTTGCGTTTGGTTTCTGCAACTGTTGCTGTTCAAGCAGAGAAGACATGGCTGCTTCAAAAGCTTCTGACTCATCCCAATGGGAATTTAGCTGGTCAGAATTCTCTCCCTCGCTCTTTATTTATTTGTTCTTTTTCCTTTACTAGCTTCAACAGTTCTTGCTTTTACTCTGCTTTGTTGTTCTGCTTCTCTGTTTGTTGGTGTTATTGTTCTTGTGTTATATTTTTGCTTCTATCTTCTTATCTTCTTCTGTCAAATACCCTTAAATTTCACGACTTTTGTTGATAATCTAATATGGGTTTGATCCATTTTGTTCTTATATCTTTTTATATAACGAAATTTTTGCTCTTCGAAGTTGGTTTTTATTTATTTATTTATAAGACTCATAGTGCGTTTGGGAGCACGATTAAAAGCAATTTCAAATAGTTAAAAGCAGTTTTGAAGCTGAATTGCTTTTTCAGATAGAAAAAACTTAGAATTGCTTTACTTGATAATTTTATTCATTTATTTTTTTTCAAGCACTTGAAATAAATGTTTTCGCAGGAAGTGTTTTTATGAAATCACTTCCAACGATACCCGCAATTTATTTTTCCTTTATTTTGATAACTGTTTTCTATTAAATTATACTTGGTAAATGTAAGAAAAATGTGTCCTTTCCATAAATGAAGAGGAGTTTATCATCTTAAGGTGTACTTTGTGGAATTGATTGAAGACAACTGCTTTTGGTTTGTTATAAGGTTCAATTATTATTTATGTAATATTCAAAATTGTGAACTTATATATTAAATCATCAATTTATTTTCAATTAGTTTTTTCGGTTAATGTTTTTGTTAAGACCAATCGTGAGTAGTTTAATATTTTGATGGGTTCTAATTTTTGTATGGCTTCCAACACTCTTGTGCGCTATGGAAATTCTTAGCTTTTTCTCATATTCTCAACTGCTTAACCAAAGAAAGGTTGTCATTTAAAGCTGTTCTAGTGTTCTACATATATTGGGGCTGAGATCTCTTATAAAACCAAGCAATTGAATCCTAAATTTTAGGGCACCAAGAGCTTCTATTGTACTGAGACATGCTTCTAAAGTGATGAATCTAACCTTAAGTAATTCATACAACTTCATTTTTTTATATGAATGCAAGTTCTAAGTTGAAATTCAATCATCGTCGATTCAAAATTACCGATGATTTTATGGTTAGATTTATTCCCTTTTGAGCAATATCATGGTGCAAATCAAGCCTTATGACATCGAACTTCCAAGATTTAATGGCTTGGATTTATAAGAGGAGTCCCAATACAAAAATCTAGAATAGCTTGAGACAATAATCCCTGATTTGGTATTTGAAGAAGAGAGGAAAGGATGAAAAGTTGGTCTATTTTAAATTAGTGTTGGAGTCTCCTATTTATTGGAAATGAATGATTGTTGAGAGTCCAGAATTGTAAGATCCTTAATATAAGCCATTTGTCTTATTATTTTATGATTTGTCTAATTATGGTTAAGTAGGCATAATTCTAATTCCAACATTAAGTAACGAATGAGACTTACTCAAGAAATAAGGGGTTAAGTGCTAACTAGAGTTAGGTTCTCTAACTTATGTATGTATATGTTTAAGAAGAGATTAGAAATCCTAAGGCTTCTCTAACACAAATCACTCAAAAAGGAAGACTTGGAGATGAAAGATAACTCCTTTTTATGCTCTTTTATTGCTATGGATTTGGTGGAAGTCTATAATAGGGATTTTGGGGTTTTGTAAAGTAAGATTAAGGCTTTTAAAAGAATCTTTATGTGTTGAGTTCCTTAGAAGAATGATTATAGGCATGATAGAAAGATTCTTGGCTTGAGTAAAGGTTATCTTTTTCTCACTTTTTCTATTACCTTTCTCCATTTCAAAAAATAAGATAAAATAAACTTGTTCTTATGTTTTCTTTCTCCATTTTTCATCTCTCCTAAGGTATACTCTCTTTTCTCTCATTTCTTTCCAGTTTTTCCATTCTTCCAACAGTTACTTTAAAAAAAGACTTGACATTTTAAAAACTGTGACATTTCCATCTTCTCTAAAAGTAGTTGTTGTCTAAATCTTTGAAGTAACTCATTAGTAAGAAAAGGATTTTGGGTCATTACGAATACTGTCCATATATATAAAGAGAATTAGAAGAGACTATAAGGAGACCAATGAGCAAATAATATCAAATTAGAAAGGGAGAAATGCTAGCAACATTCTCTGAAGCACTCACTTCATCACGATATGCTTTTATGCTGACATGTGTTCACAAAAATTTTATTTAATCACAATAATGACAAGGGAATCATCAACTCAATCATCAATGATTGGATTTTTGCAGGCACGTGTCAATATAATAAGTAGAGAGTGATAAAGCAAGTGCATAAGAGAGTGTTGCTAGCATTCCTCGTGAAGGAGATAACTATATAAGCTTTGCCTTGGTTGACCAAGATAGTCGGTGCAAGGATTGAAAATACTTTTTTCTTAATAATTAGATTCTCTAGAGAGGAAGTAAACAACTATTAGGGGATATAGCAAAAATATCATAATTATTAGTTCTTAAAAAAAATTCATTTTTGAAGATAATTACTAAAGGAGTGGAGAAATGAAAGAAGAAAACAGAGAAGAAAGAATTCACCTGGAGGATATGAAATAGAAATAGAAAAAATGAGAAAAAAATTGCAATGTAGGACATGCATATAGATATTGACGTTATTTTACCCGTTTTGTTATTTTAGTGGCTTATTTTGATTTGGGAATATGTTTTTTTGGGATTTTGATTAGTTAATTGTTATCTAAGGATTTTGACTTCCTAATTAGAGTAGAATTCCTATTGTTCTATTTATTTTTCTTATTCTAATTAGAGAATTATCTCCTATTAACAGAGTTCTTTATTGGATTTTTTTTTCTTTAATATTTTGGGATTTTAGGTTGGGTGATGGTGGTTCTAGGGTTTATGGAGTGATGGATAGTATTAATGTTTTAGGGTTTATGAAGTTTGATAGAAGTAAAAGAATGGGATCAAACCAGGCTATGATAGCCACCCCTTGATGGAGAACTTGTCTTCCCCATCACAAAGTATCCAAGAAGAAAAAAATTTGTAGGGGAAGAAAAGGAAAGGAATATTGAGAAGCATTATTTAGGGAGAAAGTCTTAATTATTTTGAAATTACAAACCGATAAATTTATAGTAGGCAATTCTCCAATTATAATAGGAAAACTAAATAGAACTGAAATAAGAATTCTACTCCAATTAGGAAGTCAAAATCCCTAAAAAAAAATTCTTAATTCAAATAAAATATTAAAATAACAAAATAACCCTAATATCTATAGACATGTTCTATGTCAAAGCAAAAAAAAAATTCTATTTTTCAGTGACAATGAAAATACCCCAAGTGGGTTCCTAAACTCTCTTAAGATTTAAAGTAAAGGGACCATATCTAGCATTAAGTTTTGACACCTTCATTTATGTAAAGACACGAGTCCTTACTGAGCAAGATATTGTCCGCTTTGGGCTCAAGGCGCACCGCACCTCATGCTTTTAGGTCCTTACAACCCAAAAGGCCTATTGATAACCTAGGAAAGTTTGGTATTATATGTTAGCTCTGAAACTCATATGCTAGCCATGTAGGACTCTTGCACATGAATCATTCCTAATTACCTAAACTTTGAGTTCTTTGGGTTCAAGGTGAGCAACATTTTATTTGGTTGGGACTCTTGTCTTTATAATTGGTAATAGAGCAAGAACCCAACGGATGGTGAATAACCCTGACATGAGAACATGTGGCTTTTGTAGGGGATGGTGGATAGGAGCTGTCATTTGCAGGAGTCCTATATTGGTATTGTAAGAGTTTTTTTGGGCTAGTATATTACACCTACGGTTCCCTAGATTAGCAAAAAGTTTTGGGATTTGTGAAGGTTTTGAGCTCAAAGCAGACAATATCTTGTTTGGTAGAGACTTAGGTCGTTACATTTTTCTCATCTCTTAAAGGTTTGTAGGTTATTTGAGTGCTGGTATAAAATATTTGCCTCTAATCTTGTTCCTCAAAAGTTTCCTACGAAATAAATGAATAAAGAAGAGAGAAATGGAAGAGAGATGTATTTACACATTCCTTTCGCAGAATATACAAATTATTACAAAAAAAATTTGGCAAGTTAGTTGGAGAGGTTACAAGTTACAAAATTAATAAAATTAGAACAAAATCCATCAAAATAGTTAAGGTCATTGGAAACTCTTTCATACAGTCAAGTTAAATGCTTTGTATTACATTTGAGACATTCTTTTTGAAGCACAGAAAAATGTTTTTGTTATTATGAAATGGATATTTGCCTGCAGTGACTTTGAAGTAGATTACGAGTCTGAGGAGAATGCTGCCATGGTCTATGCAGCATTAGCTGTTGATCAGGAGGTGATGCATCCTGATGCTCAGCCTTCCTCTTCTATTTTAATCGTTTTTCAATTGAATTCTTAATACAATTTTCTTACCAAATGCAGTTACAGCCAGACAAAGTGAAAAGGCAAATGTCAGTTGTTAATGGCAAGCTTTTAGTGTGAGCTTCTTTTCTTTGACAATTCTGGGTTGTAATAATCTGCATTTTAATAATCCTTTATTATATTTTCTTGTTTTACAAGTAAGTATCTACCACATTATCTATTGAAGAATATTGATCCAAAAAATATCTGCGGCAAGTTCATTAGATTTTCTTTCTTTCCCCCCTTTCTGTTTTAAATATTTTAATATCATCTTTGCCTGGCCCTTGCAGTTTAATAGTCTCTTAATTTTGATTCTTTCTTTTAATGTTACAGACACTTTGAAGCAGTTGAAGCCAGGTTTCTTCGTGCATCATTTTCTGCTTTTGTGGATGTGCTTACTCTAGCAACGAAAACGATTGAACAGTTTGGTCCTGGAATGGAATTGTGATATCCAGTCATGTGTCTTTGAATGGTTGCAAATTGAGCTGTAAATTTGATCAGCAATTGGCAGTAGTTGTATTATTCTTACTTTGAGTTGTTATTTGATTCCTTGAATCATGGAATTGTATCAATGTTTTTCTGTCCAAGACTCCACGAACTTTTGGAAAGTACGTCAAAAATAGTCAAATCTTTTTTTGTTTTTTTTTGTTTTTTTAATTAGTGAGATAAGTGTCGATCTTTTTTAGCACTGTATCCAGTTTTTAAGGTTCAAGTATAGATGCTGAAAACAGAGGGCATATATTTGATAATAATAAAAAAATTAATTTAGTCACTTACAAGAAAGAACCACCACAACTTGATTGTTATATATATATATATATATAGGTCAGGCTATTGGGACTTAATTCTAAACTTAATTTTAGACATCGGTTACCAACCCTTGATATATAATTGATCTAACGGTTAATATAAAATTTCACGTAATAACAATAAAGATCAAATACACATGATTATTCAATTAAATAAAAGATAAAATTAAACCYCGTATGTATCTTCATTCGTTAAAAGTTAAAGTAGCGAACTGTAGCCTTCTTCCTCACTATCGCGAACAGCCTCTCACCCTCACCACTCATCATCGCGAACTGCAGCCTTTTTTTTCACCACTCATCATCGCGAATTGCAGCCTTCTTCCTCACCACTCATCACCGCTCACGCCTCTCACCCTCACCATCTTCCTCATGAAATCTCAAACTTTCTTTAAACGTGCTCTTGTAAACATA
>JANKKB010000939.1:0-12500 GCA_026225775.1 Bursera palmeri
TTGATTAAAAAAAGCAAACCTCAGGGGTCTTGTTGATGAAAGTGATAAACTTACTTTCTACTTGAAATTAAGTCAAAATATAAGGGTACTATTTGAAATTATTCTAATTTTTAATATTTAAATTTAAAAAAGTAAAATTATTTCTTATAATTATCCAAAAACAGAGTAATATCGAATATATGATAAACTGATATTAATTTTATTAATTAATAATTATCGGATCATATCTCTAAAATATTTATAAAAAAAAAAACTGGGGCTCTGAGAGAGTCCAAGTTCTCCCGTTTTGGATTATTAATTAAATCTAAAAATAAATTTAATTGGAAAGTTATAAATCCTTAAAAGTGACGAATAAAAATAATAAAAAATTAAAAAATGAACACATAAGTAGCCCACACGTATGCACAGTCAAGCAAAACCCGCAAACTGACAACCTGGAGATTGCAACTGACTAACTGTAGCACTCGAACTGCACTTTAAAAATGATGCCGTTTAATCCTACTCATCCTTCGCGCGTGTCTTCTCCTCACCACGTGACATCCCATACCTGCTTAAGAAACCAAATACCATTGGCCCTCACTCGCCACTCACCCAGCAAAGCGCGTGGGATCTGGAAAGAAATTCTTTGTTTTGTCTGTAGTTGAAAAAATTATTTGTCGGTTTTGAATTTTGATCTCTTTAATTAAAAATCAATGTAATGATTTCATTTATCGATTTAAATAGCGAGGGAATTGAAGAGGAAAGGAACAGAGCGAAGGCAATAAAGTAGTAGAAGCTTTTTCACTTCGAAATCGGAACCCTAAAATCGACCCAAAATGGGTTTATGGGAAGCTTTTCTCAATTGGCTTCGAAGGTAAGCTTCTGTCTCTTGTTTGGATGCTGAGAAAGCGAAGGAAAACGAAAAAGATAAAGAAAGCAAGAAAACAGATTGCCATTCAAAATTTGAATTTCACGTTTTGGATTGAGAGTTTTTCTGCGTCGTTTGATTCTGATTGTCTTGAATAGGTTGTTAGTTTTACAGTTCAATTGTTGGAAAGATCTGTTGTGATTTGGCTTGTTGATTAGATTTTGTGTTTAGGTGTTCTTGACTGGATGTTCATGAACAGATTGAATTGAATATAGCTATGGCTGTTGTGTTATAAGACTTTCAGATGTTCTTGGAACCTAATTGACAATGTCATTTTGACAACTGGTGGATGTATGTGTTGTGTTGTTTTACTTTGGTACTTGTTTTTTGGTATGTGTGTTGTGGTGAAGTATTTTATCTTAGTGCTGGTTCTGTAGTGGTGATGGAGACGAGGAAGTGATAGTGGTGGAGTCCATGTCTATGTGGTTGTGGTTTTGTTGTTGGTGTTCTGATGTTCTTGAGGTGGTGTTGATTTGTCAATTATGGGAAGTTTCTAGAATCTGGTGGCGGTTATTGTGGAATAGTAGTGAAGGTGTTGAAAATGATGCGGTTCTTTAACAAGTTGTTGATGAACACACTCTCTAATGTTTTTTGAATTTGAGTTTGATAAGTAAACAAGCTCAAATTTGCTTTAAAAATATTAGGAACTGTCTAATGAAAATATTATGTGACATCTACTTAGCCTAGTGCTTTGGGTACAAAGAATGGTCCAAACAAAAGCATGTCTCATCAAAGTAATGGGAATAGATCCATAAGATTCTGTAATTTTGTTTATGGAAGTAGCATTTTTGACAAATATTTTTTTTTTTTTTTTAAGAATAGTGACAATGAAAACAGTCTAGTAATATTATCTGAAAGAGTTGTAAGATAATAAGAAAGATTTTTTTTGTCTCCCAAATAAGTTTAAGATGTATAAAACATGTTTAAAACATTTCTGATTAAAATAATGGGCTTTGAGAAAGTGAGCTTTGTACCTTCATATCTTACTTCTCAAATAACGGATCAAGCACATTTTATTTTGTTTTGTTTTATCTTTTTCCCTATGGATAGCTCTTTTAATTGGAATGAATTTCTTACTATCTTCTTTTCTGATTGTAGTCTCTTTTTTAAGCAAGAAATGGAGTTATCTTTGATAGGCCTTCAGAATGCTGGCAAAACATCCCTCGTAAATGTTATTGCAGTAAGTAAATATCCTCCATTTGAGAGATCCAATCTCCTTTTAATATGTTTTTTCTCCTGTTCTTTTGCTGATTGCTGAATTTTAATTTTTGTATCGCATCCCAAGACTGGTGGATACAGTGAAGACATGATACCAACGGTGAGTGAAATTATGAAGTAATTTTCTTATGCCTTCTATTTTACCACTGGTAAACACATGCATGACAGGTTTTGTGCACTTTGAAAAGCTTTTGTTTTTCATTTGGTTTATTTCTATGGACATTATGCTGAAGCATCTTTTTTCTGCAGGTAGGATTTAATATGAGGAAGGTGACTAAAGGGAGTGTAACGATAAAATTGTGGGATCTTGGAGGTCAACCAAGATTCCGCAGTATGTGGGAGAGATATTGTCGTGCAGTTTCAGCTATTGTGTATGTCCTTAAACTTCTTAACCAATATTGACTGTCCTGTCTATAAATTAGGAAGTTTTCCATCATTTCAGTTCTTTCTTAATTTTATGGGGTGCCTTGTTATTTCATTGTGTAATGCTCTATCATATGTACAATCTGCTATTTGCTTGTTATTTCATTCTATACATGTTCATTTGGGTTTCCTCATCACTTTTGGATTGATGTTGTTTGGATTTCGGAAGATATTGGTCTTTATTTTGGTTAAAAACATATGCATTTACCAGTCTTTTGGAGCCTGTTCCATAAGCAATTTCCAATAATTTAACCTTGTAACTGTTAGAGGTTGTTTTACTTAATAATATTGCACTCAGATATTCTTGTTTGAGTGAAAGCAACTGGACTAGATTTCTATATAGGTTTTCTAAATTCTATCAGAATTTCAGTTGGATAAAATTTTTTTCTGGTATAAAGGTTTATTTGATCCTTTTGTCCCTAGAATTTCACTTGTTTATATTTTCCAATATTTCTATCATACACTCTCTCCGTTCCTAATTTTTACTCAGTTATTCCCTGACGGAGTCACTGTAGTTCCAACTAATTTGGTTAATTCTTCTGTGAGATGGAGTGAAGTGTCTAGTCAATGTTGTCAATACCTTTTATAAGTATTGGGGAAGCTGGTACTCTTGGTCTCTCGTTCTCTTTATCTATATTTTGATAATGCAAATTCTGTATTATCCGTGATTACAGGAAATTGCAGCTGCTAAGTTTCTGCAGATCTCTAGGTTTAATTTTTCAGATGTTTTTAATAAGTCTCTTGATAATATTCTAACGCTGAGAAACCTACACTTAAAAGAAAATAATAATAAATAAATAAATAACCAAAAGAAAAAGAGAGAGAGAGAGAGAGATAGAGAAACCTACACAACTAGACCTGCTAGTCTCATATCAACAAATTGACTGAAGTATTTGGGAATTTTTGCAAATCCAAACTCTTCTTCTACCATACAACCTCCTGCAGGTACCACAATATTTTCTAGGATGGTGTTTTCCAGAGGCTTGCATTCCGAAACAAAATACAAACTTATATTTGGTTTGACTTTTGGATTAAGTTTCATTTATCAACTCCTTTATTGATGACCTTCTGTTGGTGGGTGTGTTTTGGAGGATATTGGAAAGTATAAGCTATATGCGTCATAATTGTGCTATGAATCATTCAAATTAGTCGTTTTGGTGTTTCAATTTCTTCTTCTCTCCTACTTTAGTTTGGTCAAGCTGAGCCATGATGCTTTGGTATTATTAATAATATTTTAGTATCATTCTTTTTGTCCTTTTCCTGGGGAGAGTGGTGAGGGGATCAGCAGGTTGGGAGGAGATTTAGTCACCAATTATTTTCAGTGTTATCATATCGTGTGTCCTAAGTAGTAGAGTTGCATACGCCCTCCTATTTTCTTATTGTTCTTAGTTGACATTCCATTTATTCCCCATTCCTTTATATACTAATGCTATATATACGTGATGTTATCCATTGCTTATCTTATTTTCTCTTAATTGAATGCTGAGATAGCATTTTAGTTATGGGGCTGTTGAAAATCAAGGCCTATATTCAAAATACGATGCCTCTATATTGTTCATGACCTTCAGTGCTTACGAAATTGCTATGTTTATTAGATACAAATGCAGATTTGTTTGACCTCTTGTGTGTTTATGTTGATGTCGTATTTTGCAGCTATGTTGTGGATGCTGCTGATTATGATAACCTACATGTATCAAGAAGCGAACTCCATGACTTGTTAAGTAAGCCCTCACTGCATGGTATCCCATTGCTGGTACTGGGGAACAAGATTGATAAACCAGAAGCCTTGTCTAAAGAGAATCTGACAGAACAAATGTAAGTGGGCAGCCTAGAAATTTGGAACTGTTGTGTATGGCTTCTCAAAATTAATCTGCTAAATATCATCAATGTCATTTAATGCATAATTGCATGGTTAAAACTAATCCCACCTTTTCCCGGAAAGAAAAGCAAGAAAAGGGTGAGAAACATGTAGTTTTTTGCCCAATATGTGCTGTCTTCAGAATCAGCAAATGACACTCAAGAGATAGAGATCATGGAATAATGGGAGGAAAAAGTGTATATCTTGATCTAGTGTCCCTCTTCATTGGTTTTGTTTTGATATGCTGCAAGTTCTATGCATAACGATGTGCAAAGTGTGAGAATGTTGTTGTGCTATGCAGGGGGCTAAAGTCCATCAATGATAGAGAAGTTTGCTGCTTCATGATTTCGTGCAAGAACTCTTTCAACATTGACACAGTTATTGATTGGCTTGTAAAGCATTCAAAATCGAAGAATTGAGTCAATTCCTGTCGTTTTGGGCGTATATTGGCACCATTTGACTGACTGTTATCAGGCTGGTGAAAGTGAGGGAAGTGACTTCTGCTGTTTGTCTAATTGGGTTTATTTGTGTGAGCATTGTCTTTATTCTACTCGGCTTCAATCGTATAATACATTAGCATTGGGGATGGAAAATTGGGAAACACCCGTGTATTGGTGTTGGGTTATAAAGTGAGATTTGACTCTTCATGTATAGATCTTGTGTGAATTGCTTTGTAAACATGCTATATTAGCTGTGTCTTTAATGAAATGATGGTTTTCTTTTAGTTCTGGTCGGTAATGCCACTATTTCTGTTTACAAAACTTTTTTGGTTTTTGCTTGCTAGGGAATGCCCTTATTTCATTATTTTTCATCTGACTAAAACATCCATTACATTTATCTGTAGAAAGAACTTGAATGGAACCCCACTGTTTCTTTCCAGACAATCACTGCATTTTATTGATGAGCAAAGTGGAATAAAATGAGACTTTGGTCTCAGAGGATAAAAAGTTGTCAGTGTATTCTTCCTCCTACCTTACGTAAGTATAATCAACCCAACTTCATATCAACACTTCATTATTTGATAGTACCAATTATACTGAACAGTTTTCTACCTTATATAACAGAAAGCTTGGAACAACTTCAGCAGAATCATGTAGATGGCAAGTTTAGGTTTCGTTTGAGCCTCTATACTTTTGTGCCAAATTGTTTAACGGTTTGGGCAAATTGGAAAAGTAGAAATAAATAAAGGGTAAAAGAAATTAGAAAAATGTAGATGTTTTCATTTTTGTTTACGGTACAAGAAGTTTTCATGAAATATGCCGTGATACTAATCTAATCTATTTGAGTTGAGATTGAAGTGACAGAGAGAAAGGATCGCCAGGGAGCAAATTCTAGTTCTCTGCAGTCATGATTCAAGAGAAGGTGGAACTTAAGAATCTTCAAATTTCTTTTCTTTATTTACCATTCATATTTCACCGTTTAATTGGCTGCAAGCCCAGCTTTATCTTTTCATGACCTTATCATGATCCCAATAATTGAAATGCTATAACGTGACATGTACCTGAGAACTATCAAACGGATCAGATCATTTTCCAAACTTGTTTCAGAAAATGAATTTATCGATAAAAACAAAAATATATATATTATATATATGCTATTTAAAAGATCCAAAAACGCATCTGATATCATTCCTACAAAACAGAATTGCGTTTAGGAAATCCTTCCACTACTTTCTCCTAGCATCAGTCAGGGCAAGAGAAACTAGAAATGGAAAATAGCCTAACAAAGTTTACACAGTTTTACTCAGATGGGATAACCAAACTCTCCTCCTCTCATCAGTCATGGCAAGAAAAGCTTTCCTCCATTCAATATCAACTACTTTCTCCAAAAACTTCACGAAAGTATCATCATCAACCCCCATGGCCTCAACAATCTGTATACACTCTGCAGTGGGAAACAGATCAGTCTTCACAGGCTCTCTAGGATTTGACTCTTGAGCTTTGGATTTGTGTTTCTCTATTTTGTAACTCAAAAGTTCATAACACATTTCCATATAGTTTTCAATTTTATCACAAATGCTTTTTGAATGATGATCAGAGGGTGATTGATTAATAAACCGACGAACTCTTTTGCCTTTGCTATTCTCAACTTGAGGATCTGTTTCACCAACATCCTCGGAGAGATTAACATGCACACCAGAAAAGAGAAGGTTTTCCTCGACTTCACGATCCTCATCTGAGTTAGGAGGAATTTTGCTTGATACAAAATTCATTTCACCTGTTGCAGCAGCCGTGTTGAAAATCTCCCCTAAGAGATCATAGTAATCTAATCCTCTCCTACGATACGGCTTTGCTCCTGGGACTCTCTGTGGAAAGTTATAGATAAGTATCTTACTTGATAGAAGCCAAATATAGTTTGCAACTATGTTAAGCAGAAAACTTACCTTAATGTAATCTTCCCAAACATCATCTGATGCAATCACAGTTTTTGATTTTGGATCCCACTTGAAACCGGTATGATTAATTAAGCTAGAAAATTCACGATGTTTCTTCCTTAAGCGGTTGAACTTTGAC
This sequence comes from Bursera palmeri, assembly GCA_026225775.1. NCBI lineage: Eukaryota > Viridiplantae > Streptophyta > Magnoliopsida > Sapindales > Burseraceae > Bursera > Bursera palmeri. The sequence goes on from JANKKB010000939.1 coordinate 6,920, forward strand.
TTTAGTTGTGGGACTGTATATCTTCTATTAATTTCAGCAAACAATTCATTGCTTATCATTGCCCAAGTCTTCTTAGAAAATGTTGATGTTTGAAGCTCACCGTTTTTTACATGTTCATACAATATACGGATATATATTCCCTCATACCTTGTGGTCCATTCAGCTTTATCATCACCATCAACATCCATTTCCTTCTACAATGTTGAAAAAAATAAAAATAAAATAAAAAAATTAGAGACATTCATAAATATCAATGTTAACATAAAGATTCCACAATGGACAAATCCATTCTTTGCATATTGGGTTGTATTTATACTTTGTTTTATTTATACTTTCATATTTAATATAACGTTTTCTTAGAAGAAAATTTTGTAGACACACAAGAGACATGTATTTCAATATTAATAGTCAAGACATCATTGGAAAGCATGAACCTTAGACTTCTATAGTTACTGCAGTGGCGTTGTAAAATGAATTTTATAGACTGCAAATAAAATTATATATATTAGCCAGCGATATTCATTAGGCAAGTTGTGCATCCCAGAAACTTGAGGTACACTAGTCTCTCTCACTGTTTTACGTCCAAATTTGGTTGTAGCCAAGTTTTGAACTTCAACCTAGCTACAAGTCATAGTCTTAATTAATTGCAACATTGCATATGGAAGCACTCAAATTTCTTTCTTATTTATTTATGGAATAATGCTACACATCCCAAATAGTAGCATTTTGTCCCAAGACTCCCAACTGATGTGTCCTCCTATGTAGCATTGACATATCATTTGCCACATACACTTTTCATCCACAAGTCAATGCCACATAGGAACAAACATCACTTGAAATAAAAAATTTAGGATACCACTTGGTATAGTTGGTAATATTCTTTATTTAAATTTAGTAGATCAGTTAATTTCATTTGTTTATCTGCGAAAGTGTTTTGCTTCCGTCAGTTTATATTGCATTTGTAGGTAACTCTTTTGCTACGATTATTCAATCTGTGACCTCGATGGTGAGCACATGAGTCATTGATATAGTTACTTTAGGTGCAATTCTAGATACATGACAGTGATCATTTGCTGTCCTAATTGAAGCTTTGCCTTCTAAGTTTGAGGTCTACCCATTTACTAATCAGATCAGCCGGAAAAGAATAGCACAACTGTTAAAGATAAGAACTCATCTACAAACTTTTTCGCAATGCTAATGCCTTTCAGAAAGAATCAGCTTGACTGGTTCACATACATATGAAAAAGTTCTCTATTGTCATAGCCTGCATTGTTTAATATCATAGGCCGGTGATTGTTGTGGAATATTCACATTTCAAATAACAAACACCAATTTGATTTATACATATTTATTCACATATGCACGATAATGTACCAAGTTATCATATCTTAAAAATCAAATAGTGTAAGTGAATGCTACATGAAGAAAGGAAAATTACCTCCAGAAACCAGTCCAAGCTGTAGCTTTACAGTAGCTTTACAGTTTTTTATGCCCAATATGAACACAAAATTCCCTTCTCTTGGTTCCGATAATACAGTAGACAATGAAAACTTAGCTTGAATGCTGGTTAAGAACATGCAAAAGTATTATTGTGTAAGATCAAAGTCAAACTAGAAAAGGAAAAAAAATCGTTTAAGCAACTATCAGGAAAAGAACCAAAATCCATATTGCAAGAGCAAAACCTGTGATTTTTCCCATTTAAATCAGAATTTTCTGTACATATGTAAAATCATCTTATCGAATGGCAAGTAAATATTAATAATCACAAGTTTTCTAACAACAAAACTTGTAGAATTCCCAAGTCTGACAGTAGTATAGAGAAATTCTGGAACTTCTGGGTATCAAATAATTAAAAAAAAAAAAAAATTACTTGCAAAACTAACATAACTTCACATCATATTCTCAGCTTTTAACTGTAAATTTCTATGCTTTCTGGCAATCTTTTCATAAACACAAATGCAAAACAAGGAGTCCCATATACCCATAACTTGGTATGGGCACAAAATTAACAGAAGGTCACTCCTTTGGCTAACCCCACGATTAAAAAATTCATTTTTTTAATTTATCTTTTGCGTTCTCAATCTTTTCCCACTATTTGAACAAGTTCACAAACGGGGTTGAGTTGAGCTTCAGAGTGACTCACCCACCACCACTCAGAGTGACCCGCCACCACGCCGAGTAGTGTCAGTGTTGGAGGCCCCAGCTGTTGATGAAGAGAAGAAACTACGATTCGAAAAGGAAAATTAAATTTAATAAAATTAAAATAAAAAAATAAAAAAATTAAGCCAAAAAAATATGAAATTTTGGTGTGAATCATGACAGATCTGTGATGAACAAGTCCACTGATGCTCACATTGTTGAATAATCACGTCAAGTAAAAGTAGCTAGGGAGAGAAAATGGTTTGGCGACGAAAAAAAAGATTTTTTTATGCTTAAAAACAGAAATATTTGTTTTTAAGATTCCTAAAGTAAGAAAAGCATTTTCAGAAACGGGTTTCGGAAACAGAAGAGGATAAAGGAAAAAATGTAAAATGGAACCGAAAAAACATGTTTAAATTATTTTAAATTTATTTTTAAAGTTTAATTTATTATATTTTCTTATAAAATCATATGCATCACCTATAAAATATAAACTTCAATTTTTTCTTTTATGTTTGATTTTTTTTTTCTTATTGATAATCATACTCCAAAAATTTCAAAAAGATCTTTTTATTGGAGATGTTAGTTGGTTTAAATTCAATCCAACCCAATCAAATTATAAATTAAATTATCAAATTTCTAGATTAGTCCAATATTTGAAAAAATATCAAATACAATCTAATCCAAATTAAAATATATTAAAACCTAATTAAATCCCTATCCAATTGAATCCAATAGGATTTCGTATTATTATATAGTTATCTATAAATTATTATAAAGTAATTTTATTTAATTTTAGAAAAATAACAAAATAAACTAAAAGATATGGGTTAGATCAAGAGTCTTCTATTCAAACATATGAAATAAATCTTTTTTTTTTTATAAATTAGATTTGATTTTATCATTTTTATTTGATTTTATGAAAATCCTATAAACAATCCAATTATATTGTCAAATCAAATCCAATCAATTAATTTATAACTAGTAACTATTGAGTCGTTAAGTTTGGATTGGATTTCAAATGCTCCTATTTTTTTAAATTATTTTGTTTTACAAATGTTGGAAAAAGATTAAACACTATAAAAAAATTAATTTGTTTTACCAAATACCTTTTTGCATGATTTTTTTAATTTTTAAAATTTATTTTATTAAACACAATCAAGAGATAAGGTTTTATCAAATTTTTCTTTTGGATATTATACATAACAATCATATTATAGATACAAAATTTATATTTTAATTTTATATCTCTTATGGCATGCTAGATTTATAAGTATTTATTGTTTTAATGTTTATATATTCATCTTATTACTCAATTGATATCAAATTAATTTAGATATAATATTATAATACAGACTTTATACTTATAGAATTTTTTGTTTAATAAATGAAGAAATATTTATCTTTAACTAAAAGACAAAAATAAACTGATTTTTTTTAAACTATATAAATAATAGCTACATTTTGGTAATTAATTAAAAAATAAATTTAGTATGAGAATAATAGATTCCTTCCGCAGGTTTTTCTGTTAAAAGCAAAGCCAGCTTCTAGGCCTTTTGTGTTTTGACGGTGAAGAGACTCGAGTCTCCAGTCTCGAGTCAGATTCGAGTCTCTTCTCTTCTCTTGTTTGAACAAGCGACGAGCCAAACAGCACGCTTTTCTTCCGTTTGTTGTTTGCCGAGAAAATGGAGCCAAATCAACGGAAAACTTTTTCTAACTCTCAAGACTTTGAATTAATGATTCTCTTACTCTTTTCCTTTATTTTCCTGGCAGCCAAACACATGCTCACACTTCCACTCTTTGCTTGGCCGCCTTCCGTGGTCAGTAGCTAGCAACTTCATATCTCTTTTTAAGCCGTCAAGTAATGATTTTTCAAGTCTTTGATGCTTAATCAGTTCATTTCTGGAGTTGCTGCTGCTTTCTGCTTGATATATTGATTGTTATAGTTCGTTTATGTAGTTACTTCAGCAAGAAATTGGTAGGGTTTTGTTTCTCTGAAGAGTTACCAGTGAACTTTGGCTCTGTTATTTTATCTGTTAATCATGCTTTGCTGTTTGGTCAGTGTGCTTTTAGTAGTTAATACTTTTGAAATTTAGTGAAAGTGTGCTCTTTCTGCAGAATGTTGATATAGGTAGGTCAAAGTATTTGTTTTGTGTTCTACAGCTTAGTTGACTCTTGATGTTATTCTATTTGGTGTGCATTAGTATATATATTTTCAATCTAGTCATGTTGCTAATATATTGCATGTGGTGGAATAATTGTTTTTTGTGAAATGAAATTTTTAATTTGTGTTCTTGTGGGATTTGGGTTGACTTGGGATCTTATTACTCTACCAAACTTTCAATCTAAAAAAAAAAAAAAAAAAGGGGGAAGACTGTTGAGTAAGCTTAACAACTAAAATTCTATTTTTCATGAAGGGGCATTCCGAGAATTGAACTCGGGACCTCTCGCACCCTAAGCGAGAATCATGCCACTAGACCAAATGCCCACTTGTTGATTCTACATGTTTTGTAGTTTATGTGTCTAATCTGGTTTTATCATCCCTCGCAGGTGATATTATCTGCATAATGTAGAATTTAGATGCACTTTGACTATGAGCTTTTGCATGTACTGTTCTTTTATTTAGTGTTATATTTGAGTTGACTCATGTTCTCGAAAAATTTCCCACTCTCAGGCAGCAACTAGGAGATTCTGGCTCTGCAGAATGTGATTTATAAGTCACATGGATATAAGGAAGTTATTGGCTTGCCTGCATATAGTCTTGATATTTCTTCCTTTTCCTTTTAGTTTTACCTGTAAACAATGTTAGTAAACATTGTATATTGATGTTTACTTTACTAGTGGTTTTAATATAAGTTAAACAGAGGACAATGGAAGGTTTTAGTAAAATCTTCTAATGCGAGTGGGGTCTCTGAGGATCAACTCTTTCAAATTGAGAAAATATGTGGGTGAGGTCAAATATTGAGTAGAATGACTTGGGAGCTGTCAGTGTCTTCATGATAGTTAGCTATGCATGCTGTAGTGGACTTAGTGCATTTATTATTTATTATAAATAGAACTATAATAATGATCTTTTTTGTTCTTAACATAAGAAAATTTTGTATTTTTAGAAGCAGAATAACTTAGCTTGGCAGTGACAAGCTCTAGACGGATTGGTGGATTAGTTATATTTCTTGAGCAATCTTAAATTTGATCATATATCAATTAAAGAACAGCATTTATATTTCATAAACTAAAGGAACTTCTGTACTTGTCTTTATTGTTTTGCCTATTAAGAAATTTTTTTGGGATGAGTTGACTTCATGTGAACAACTAATAGGAAAAGCGGATCCCAAGATGTCTTGTCCAGAAGAGGAACAAAAGTTGTGCTTGTGATGCTGTGCATATCAAATCCCAAAATCTTCGACTAGCCTACTGGCTTGGACTATTGAGCTAACTTCAA
>JANKKB010000939.1:17500-30988 GCA_026225775.1 Bursera palmeri
TCATGCTTACTTTCTTATTAATACTCGTTTTCTTGTTTCTTTGCCATTATTTTCATTGAACTTATCCCTAGACAGTCAAATTTTTGGTCTGTGGCATTTTATGCTGTTCTTGATTTTATTTTTTTACCTAGTAAGGTATGTGTGAAAGCCTTTAGAAGAAATTACATCTGATCCTTGGGATCTCTTCAAAATTTAGAAACAGATGATGCAGTTATTTGCACCATGAAATTTAACAAAGTGACATTTGTAATATATATTGGAATTAATCTTTAAATTTGCTGTTCAATTTTAACTCTTTAACCATGAGAGACTACACATGTGCTCCCTTGTTTCTATTGCCTTGAGTTAGCATGTTTAGCAGGTTAAGGCAAATGTCTTCATCTGATGACTGTTATGTTGCAGGTATAGTTATTGCTTGCCACCATGAAATCAACATCTGCAACTTGTTTGTGTTTTAAATTTGTTGGTTAAGAATCTTGTCAGAAAAACAGCTCTCTGCAATTCTGTATTGTAGTTTCTTTTTGGACTTTAGGGCAGATCGCACACTTAAATAATTTGAACTGTAACATCGGATGCACAGAATATAATTTGAGCTGTAATATCAGGAATTATAAATTATATGTGAGTAAATATTTTAAACTGAAAAAGGTGGGATGCATTAAGAGAATCAAACTCAGGACGACTCTCACATATGGCAAGAATCAGACCACTAGACCAAATGCCCATTTGTTATGCTTAACTCCTTTTTAATGCCCGTTTTTCTGCATGCTTTGCAGTTATGTTCATTAAAATTCTCCCTCCCTGGGAGAGTCAATTTTTTTTGGTCTGTGGCTTTTGATGCAGTTCTCGATTTAATTTCCCTTTATAAGGTATGTGTGAAAGCCATTTGAAGAAATTGCTTTGTTACTTCGGATCTCTTCAAAACTTCAGGAAACAAATTTCAGAAAGGTTTGCACCATGAAATTTCACGAATTGAGATTAATGATTCATATTGGAATTCGTCTTTGGATTTGCTGTTCTATTTTATTCTAAACATAGGACACTCCACATGTGCTCCCTTGTGTTTTGTTGCCTTTTGTTAGCATTTCTGGCAGGTTAAGGCTCTTACGACTATCAGATTGAAGGTTAGTTATTGCTTGCCCACCATGAAGTCAACATCTGCAAATTATTTTTCTCTAAAATTTATTGGTTAGGAATACTGTCAGAAAACAACCATGTCTGTATTTATTGAAATTTTATATTGGAGCTTCTTAGTTGACTTTAGGGCAGGAGTGCACACCCATATAACGTAACTGTAATATAAGGAAATAAAAATTAGTTGTAAGGGAATATTTTTTATGTGCAAAAGAATGGGGCATTCCGAGAATCGAACTCGGGACCTCTCGCACCCAAAGCGAGAATCATACCACTAGACCAAATGCCCATTTAATGATGCTTATCATGTCCACGGCAAGCATTCATATTGTTTTCGTTGAATTTATTTTCAGTATATTTTTATCTCAGGGCCTCTGTCTTCTGATACAGTTTGTGATGCCATAGCCGTGCTAAGGTATGTCTGAAACCTTAGAAGAAACTGCATTCATTACTTTGCATCTCTCAAGAACTTGTGATGAGATTTGCACCAAGATAGTCCACAATGTGAGATCCATGATACACATAGGATATCCTCTTGGTTTTGCTTCAAACACCATGAGACACAGCAAGTACGCACCTCTGGTGGCTTATTGCCATGAGTCGAGTTGTTGGCAGGTGGAGGCTGATGTCTTTAATTTGATTATTGAGGATTACAGGCATGAGTGTGCTTGCCCACCTACCCTTGAGATCAAAATCTGCTACTTATTTATTTTTTCAATTTATTGGTTAAGAATCTTGTCAGAAAACCTGTATTTCTGTAGAGTTTTTTAGTGAACTTTTGTCCATATTATTTCATAAATAAAGGCAACGATCATGCGTCCCCCCATTGTTTGCCGAAAAATCACCGACACGCCGGCCTTTTCAAAAATGTTTGTTTGATCACGTTAAAGTTAACATGTTTAAGGGTATCGTAGTCGTCTCATACTAATTAAAGTTAGAAAATTAAAAATTCAATTTTTATCATCTTCCTTTAAATCAAATACTTGTTCTAAGTAAATTAATCTAAAATCAAACATTTAACCATCTAATCTAAAATCAAACACAGTAGAACCGTAATCAAACGCAAACCCAGCCAGAAATCGAACGTAGTGGTCCTAAATTGAAAACCGGCTGCGAACTCTCCACGGCACTGCGAGCCGAACCCTCCTCCAAAATAATTGAATAAATAGCCACAGCAGCGACGAACCCCATTGCAAAAATCCAACAAGCATCAACCAGCAGAAACGTACATACCACGATCCATTCAATTTCAATTGAGAGATTTTCTTGACAAGAAAAAGTCACAAAAAAAAAAAAATCAAGCAAACAATCCAACGCGGTCGCTGCCACCACCACTCGGGCATCGTGATGTCTCGGCTCCTCTGCCATTGTAGAACTGCTATGGAATAAGAAGGAAAAGTAAGAAATGCATTTCAGCAAAAGGGGCATTCCGAGAATCGAACTCGGGACCTCTCGCACCCAAAGCGAGAATCATACCACTAGACCAAATGCCCACTTGATATTAACGTCTTTAAAGTTCAAACCTTTGTCAAGCTCCTCAATGTAATTCTTTTATGAGGCCTGACCTTTAGATTACACATTTTCAAGAGGTACGTGAAAATGAATGAAAACGTATAAATTGCTTGAGTTTTTGCAATTTAGACTTTTAGTCAGTTATGATTTTTTTAGTTGACATGTCAAATTCTTTTATTAATAAGCTAGTATGTTCAGTACTTTGAACGTTTATTAGCAATACTCGACGAGTTAGAATAAGTATTGAGTTGTTGAATATCTTGTCAAACATTTTAGTGTTTCTCAAATGAATGTAAACCTTAGGCAACATGTAGTAAGTGAATACTTGATTGTAGTTTGAAAAATTATCCAATGTGGTTTCCTCTGAGAATTGAAACCTTATAGATATTGTTTATAAAGATAATGAAGCTATTGGTTTTGCCATTGGTTTCTCCAACCGTTCAATTTAATATTAATATCTTCTATGTATATTGAGAAAGTACGCTGTTGTGAAAACACACTTAACTACTACTCTTAACTTTTATCAAATAATTGTGACACTTCGATAACATTTAGAGTAGGTGCACAGTTTTGGATAGATTTTAGGCTAACCAAACCTAAATTAAAAAAAAAAAAAAAAAAAAATAGGTTTGTCATAATGAAATCCAGTCAACTCATGTAAATTGAAAACCCAACACATTTTAGGTTTCTAAGTGAATAGAAAACATGAAACCAAAGATTGATTAATAAATACTTAAAATATAACTTCTACTATTTTTTTCGAATTAATTAACATTTTTTTTAACCGTGGATGTCAAAACCAGTTTATGTGTATCTCAACTAATTCTAGGAGACCTGTACCTCATTGTCCAATAGAAATTTTCCAATATAGATCAGGTTAAATCGTTAGATTTTAGACCAAAGAATATAATTCTAAGAGAATGTGCACCGAACTAATCAACATCATCAACACAACTTTGAATTTCCTCTTCCTTCTTGGCTTCATCATCAACATATCATCAGCAAGTTGTTACGAATGCATATCAATTAACATCCACACATTCTGACATGTTTGAAGATCCTTGATTTCTTTCTAAAGATTTCTTCCTCACAGCCACAATATCACTTGACTATTTAATAAGATTAGATTCGTGGATAACACCAAAACAAAAACCAAAATCATTCACTTTCAATCAATGATTTCAAATCAGAATGAATTGAACATGTCTCATGAATTGAGACACCTTTGATGCATCCTGATGGATTTGAAGGTTTATTTTAAAACAAGATCCATCTAAGACTCATTCCCCACTTGGTGTAGCTGATCAAATGCTAGTGTGAGAGATTTCGTAAGTAATGGAATGTTAAAAGTCTTTCATAGCTTTGCAGTTGTGTTCATCTGTGCAATGAAAGCTTTGTTTGATCCATGTAGATACATATATGTGAATGATGCAATTGAAATTATCTCTCACAGGTTTACAAACTAAAACGGTTTTTATGGCAACAATATTGAGGGCCAGTTTGGGATTGCTTCTGTTCAAAAAATAAGTACTTAATTTTTACAGTAAAAATAATATAAAATGTTTGGAAATGCTTTTGAAGCTGTTTTGAAAATAAGTTGTTGTAGAAATAAGTAGGTTTTATAGAGAATTCTTAAAGCAAAGGGTTCTTGTTTTTTGGAGGATAGCTTCTGCTTCTAAAATATAAAAAGTCTGAATTACTCTTATAAAAAATTTAAAAGTACAAGATTGTCCTTATATGTTTACAACCTACAAAACTGTGTTATTTTTTTATGAATTATTGAATTAATTATATTTTGATTATAATGTTGACATATTATATTAAACATGATACCGTTAATATTTATTGAATTTAACAAATATATATTCTAATTAAAATTTTATTTTATTTTACATGCATTTTTTCAATATGCTTTCATAAATTTTAAATTATTTTATAGATATATGTCTATTTGGAATTATAATATAAATTTTAAGCTTATCTTTTGGCATTAAATTAAATTAAAAAAATTAAACTTTGATTGGCTATATAATTTATATATTCTTCCTTTAATTAAGTTTTTAAAATATTAAAGTGTTATTATTTACGTAAAGAATTATAAATTATTAGTATAGATATTATTATAAATAATCTTTAAAAAAAGAATTGATTATAAAATAGTAATAATTAAATATTATAAAGGTATAATACACATGTCTATTTTAGTTATCTATACATAATAAAAACAAAAGCTATAACAATCTCAAACACTTCTATCATGCTTTTAGAAAAAACAAAGTAATTTTTAAAAGTTGTTTATCAAACACCTTCAACTTATTTTATAAGCTATTTATTTCTAAAGCAACAACAATCTCAAACTCGATCTCAAACTAGCCCTAAGTTAGTCAATCTCTAATGTGGTTTGTGACTTTACATTCTAATAAGATTTATGAACGATATCATTGGATCAATTAAGCTACTAAAACTTACCGTTCTTGTTCTGATTCATTGATAAATTAGAGAAGTATCTCATCCTTTCTACATTTATAAAGTCACGAAATTTCTTATTATAATTTAAAAATAAAAGTACGTAAATGAATAATCATAATCATTGTCTGCAATACTGAGTAGACAAGCCCCGGATCCATGGCCTTCTTGGGATGGAAATGGGTTCCAGGAACTCCAGTAATCAATGGTTCCCACGACCAAAGTATATAGGATTCCCCCGGAGACAAACAGCAGCTCTCCACCTAGAGTGATTTGAGCTGCTGCATAATCTATCTCGATGGTACCATTCAGTATAGATTTTTGTCTTCTATGACTTCAACTGCTTGGACGGCAGCTGCTACATTTATAGACATTAAGCCAAGAGCACTGGCTCAGCCTGGAGCGTTCAGAGTCAGAGGAAACAAAAGGAACGGAACTTCAATGTTCAATCTCATATTTCAGGCCATGCAGTCAAATGGTCCGTCCTGAGATTTAAGGTGAGCCAAAAGGCTGACTTGCAGGGGCATTCCGAGAATCGAACTCGGGACCTCTCGCACCCAAAGCGAGAATCATACCACTAGACCAAATGCCCAGTACGTTCCCTACCTTCCGATTACATTTTCAGGATACTTTATCAAGTCTGATAAAACGCTTGTAAGCGAAGTTCGCAGCAATGATGATCTAGAGATCAGTACTTAGCTGTTGGCTCTTGATGATATTAAAGAGCCACGCAATTTCAGGTCAGGCTTCATTATTAACTGAGCTAGCTCATCAGTTTGGTCGACTCCATCCCCATGTGAGGCCTTCTTCTTCCTATAACAGCACCACCAAACAGTACAAATTAAAGTTAATTCTCATAATTTCCCACCATTATGACTAGTGCCTACCCCATTGTGTTGATATTAGCTTACAACCATTTTATTTCCTTCTTCAAAAACTTTAGATGTCACGATTATAATCCGACAATCAATATCTTTTTTTATTATCAAGTTCTAAATAAAATTAATAACTCTTTTGAAAAAAAATGTTTAGTTTTGAGCTCTAGAGATCGATAATAAAAAAAAACAAAAGGGAGTCAAATTATTTAACTCTAGAGACCGATAATAAAAAACTCTCACTTAACACTGTAAAGACTCTTGGAAATAAACTTACTTTCATCCATTTGATGCTTGTAATGTAGCTTCAAGTCCAACTAAACATAACTTAAAAGACTTAACTTTTAGTTGGTAAATTTATTAAATGGATTTAGTTAAATAAAGATTTGAGATCATATCGAAATGCATAACAAATCGTACTTTTTACCAACCATTTATTAGATTGGAGTAAGTTTACCAAACTCATTAACTTTTAATTGACCGACACCCCTAACCAATAAAAGATGTTAAATAAGGTGTAGATATGATATCTGGCCATGTCCAACCAAATTTATTGGCACTCGAAAGCGATATGGCCTCACTTGAGACAATTAGAGCTTACTGCTTAGCGGGGAAAAACATTTGCAACAAAATTATAGATTCACATAACTCAGTAATCATCTGTTTGAATAAGAGAATATATCTCCTCACATAAAAGGTAGGACTAAACTAAAAGAAATGATACAACAAATAAGAAGGATTTTGTTGATCACATGGGTTAGTATCCTATTACTTGATGGAAATGAGAGTGATCAAGTTACAATTGAACCATGGATGTAGGATTACTATAGTTAAAGAAATAAGATTGTATCTTTATTAATAATTATCTTTTTTAGTTAAACGATAAATTTTTAATCCTAAAAATTGGTATCAGAGTCTCATTAAATATATTTTTGTATTAAATTTTTCATTTTATGTTATTACCTTGAACTTCCATGATGGGTTTCATAATTTTCTCTTATGAAAAACAAGGCCCGATTTCTCTATGGGAACTGTTTTATGATTGGGATTTAAGATAATCAGTGATTTAACGAGTGATTACTTACCTCACCTGCTAACAGCAACATTTAGTGATGGCAGAGTCTATGAAAGGATTATGATGGGTGCCCATTACCAAATATAAAAGATAATTGGATCCAAGGAATCACTTAGTCATCAATTATGAGTTTGCTGCTGGGCCAATGTCATAAGCACTTAAAACGTCATTAATAATGATTCAGCAACAAGTTTATCCCAAAATTAACAAAACCAAGAAAAAGAAACCAACCAGCTAGACACTTCATAATGAAATTCTGCTAATCAAAAAGCTCTGGTCCACCACCTTTAACAAAAAGAAAAAGCTCAATCTTTGTTGATCTTCTACCTAAGTAGTTCCTTTACATTTGTCTATAGTGCCCCTAAACTTTATTGTTGAAGAAACAGTATACCCATCATTTTTTTTTTCATAAAATAATCTTAAAAAAAAAAGAAAGAATTTCCTTTTACTGTCAACAAACTCATCTATTTTAAGTCAAAATATAAATAATAAACAATAAAGGGGTTTTTATTTTTTTTTCCTTTTTAGTTCATTTTGATGGTATCAGAAACACTTCCAATAAATTATAAATCTAGTGATAATCATGGTGGGTCGTAAAATTAATGCGCCAAAATACAGTTCCTAGCAACAAACTTTTCCTTTTAATGTGTATGCTTACAATATCTTAATGTCACACCTATTTTTAACATGGTAAACTCCTAGTATAGAGGGTTTAGAACAAATAAAAATAAGATAATTCTGAACTGGAAAGTTGAAGGAAACTTTAAAAAAAGAAAAGAAAATCAGAGCATAGTGTTGGAATTGCTTTAAATTCGGACAAAATGATAGCTATGAGTTGCCAGGCTATTCCCATCAGGTATCAATCATCTATAAATCTGCCTTTGCATGTTACCTTGCAATTCACACCAACCCCATCAGGCTGTTCCTTTATCTGATTTCTCTCCATCCATACATAAAGAAGTAAGAGAGAAATCAGTGAAGGCTCTTCTTTGGCTCTTGATTGTCTTCATACTAGAGGGTGGTTCTCGAGAGGAGGAGAAGCTTGCAAGCCATGGCTACCTTTGGTGGAACTCAACAGAAATGCATGGCCTGTGACAAGACTGTGTATCTTGTTGATAAGTTGACTGCTGACAATCGAGTCTATCACAAGGCCTGCTTCAGGTGCCACCATTGCAGAGGCACCCTCAAGGTAAGAACACAAGCATCTTTTAACGGATCCATAATATTCAATGCATTCTCAGTTTTCCCTTCTATTTTTCTCCTTTTTGGAGTTGTCACATATTCAATGACTTGTTTTCTTCATTTGCAGCTGAGCAACTTCAATTCTTTTGAGGGGGTGCTGTACTGCAGGCCTCATTTTGATCAACTCTTCAAGAGAACTGGCAGTCTGGACAAGAGTTTTGAAGGAACACCAAAGATCGTGAAACCCGAAAAGCCTGCCGAGAATGAGGTATTTCAACTCGAATTACATTCTCAAAACATCTACATAAGCACTGTATGACGTCATTGAAGGATTCTTCTAAGAACTCCTGACTATGACATATAGTCTTGAAACCAATCTACTCATTATGTTTTGCAAAGTTACCATAACTTTTGGCTGCGATAGGACAGTTTCTCCAACTGCGTCCTAACTTGAACTGGATTGCTTCTTACAGAACGCACAGAAAGTTTCCAACATGTTTGCAGGCACCAGAGAGAAATGTGTTGGCTGTAATAAGACCGTTTATCCGATTGAGAAGGTAACAGAATCACGGAGATTCTTTTGTTATAGAATTATGCTTTTGCCAATTATTCTTGTTTTAATATTAAATTTTAAGCATTTGATATGATTTTTACCCATTTTAAAACTTGATAAGAACTTGATCGACATCTTGAATACTATAGAATATATTAGTAAATGAGAAAGAAAAGTTTCTTATATTATGTATGGTGATGTTATGTTGGGCTAGGTTTCTGTAAATGGAACTGCATATCACAAGAGCTGCTTCAAGTGCACTCGTGGAGGTTGCACAATCAGCCCCTCTAACTACATTGCCCATGAGGGGAAACTCTACTGCAAGCATCACCACATTCAACTCTTCAAGGAGAAAGGAAACTATAGCCAGCTTGAGAATGATAATGAGAAGAATCGCATGACAGACCAAGTTACCTCTGTGCAAATTGCAGCTGAATCATAAATCTATTGCTGCATGATACATACAGTCCTTCCAGCCGTCCATTATTGCAGACTTGCAGTGTCAAAATGGATTTTCTTACTGAATATTCTACAGAATGGTTTTCACTTGTAAGCTTTCTTGATGTCTTTCTGTTATGATGTGTTGGCACTGATTGTTGGTGGTTTTTCAAGCGAGGTTGAGTGAGCTTAAATAAAACTTTGCCGCAGATAGTTACAGCATTTGCTTGAATTTGATGAGGCTTGTATTATTATTAACTTTGTCTATTTAACAACAACCAACTACTCTCCCTAAACCAAAATGTTTTAAGGCATACCAAATCTTGGTATTTCATGATTTATCATGGTCAACTGCAATCTAGTACGACTTGAAACAATCCAATACGATTCTATGTAACTAATAGGACAGATATCATACTTCTAACATACTCATGTATACCAGCTGACAGCATAGAATCTTGTTGAACATAACCCCTGCACGAGATCTGGAGTAAAAAAGCCTCTACCACCACTTCAATATCCATTTGTGTTTTTGAGATTTCCTGTTAAAGAGTAAACATTTCATGTTAATGACCCATTGTAGAAACATGCAACTGACTGGCTTGAATTTCAGACTTACCAGGCCAACTTTCTAAAAGTAGACAAAGTTTCCCTGCGACAAGGAAGATTACATAATCAGGAGATTAAAGAGAACTGGAATTGTATTAGCATTAGAAGCAACTCCTGTTCAAGAAAAATGTTGGAAACAAGAAACTGGAATAAATAAACAAGATGGGCTCTTATCCAAGAAATAACATAATTCCTAAAATTTATCCCTCCATGTAAAGGCATTCAAACAAAGAGGTGATCAAAGGTAATCTACCTTCCAGCAAAGGTGATAAAAAGCCTTGTATCGCAAATCTTTGACGCAGAAATTGATACTTAAATGCAAAGGTACCATTTCCACCCTTTAGATCAAAAGTGCCAAATTATCATCCTTTCTTGCTTAAATAATAAAAATAAAAATAATAATAATAATAATAACAATAGTAATAATAAAGGAGAAAGAGAGAGAAGGAAGATGTCATTGATTTCTTGCAATATCAGAACTTGAAACCTGGACCTAAGCAGAAAGGCCACAAGAAAGTATTGAAACACCCCAAACATTTGTTACTTCAGCTTTTGCACAATTTAATAATATTGGACTAATCAAGAATCACTGTACATAATACAAGTAACCAAATACAACCATGTATATATCCAAAGGGATTCAAGTTTCCAATATTCCTCAAAAAAGACTAGGTTCAAATCAACGAGGGCACAAATTAACAATGACAGTATTTTCGCATATTGCAAGGCCTTCCACTTCTCCTCATGCTGCAGATATTTTGACATTGTCTCCCTCCTGTGCTGCACAGTTTCTTTTCATCCCCTTGCCCTGATAAATTTCATTTCATCATCTCCTAATTGCAAATCGACCAGGACATCAAAATATATACAAGGAACAAGAAGCTTTGCAGCACAAGCAACTGAAGCCAAAAACTAACAAACCAAATTAGTTTGTGGCAAGTCCCAGGATTAGGATTATAGTTTCAATTGGCTTCCATTTCAGGAACCCCTTTTAGCTGCGCTGTCTCTCAATATCTGAGAAGCAAGTATAAGGAGCTCCACCATCTCAAATCCTGCGGCCGAAACTGCATCTATCTTTTCATTGCCAGAGTCTTCATAAATATCGGATGGCTCACGTCCCATAATTTCACCAACTGATCCATCATCTGCCTCAGCAGACCAACTTAAGGGTAGGGAGCTTCCGAGGGCAGTCTTTACAAGTTTTGCCTCAGCAATGATATCATCAAGAGCTTCAGACATGCTAGCAACTGTACCTTCAGAAGTAACTGACTCTTTGACCTGCAAATTAGATTACAGCCAAAATTATTTTATTTAAAATCAAATTAAAATAAAAAAGGTGATGTGGGGAACGATAAGATTTTGGTAACATGCCATAACTCAGTCATCTAACATTATAAGAGATTCCAAGCTTACTAGTGATAAATGCAGCATAACAACTAAGATACTCTTTTCACTATAAAAAGCTGAAAATAATGCATAAGTCAAAATTAACTAAAAATAAGAAATCACAAATGGGTCAATATTCCAAATCGAATATTTTAAATACAACAGAACAACACATTACTGGTCCCAGCCCCAAGCAAAAGAGAAAATGCATATCTCATGCTTGGAGAAAACATATATGACATCACAGCATTACAAAACTACCTTGAAAAGTGAGAGACGAAGTCTATGAATTGAAGAGGTCAGATGCTCCATACTTTCCATGCTCTCCTTAAGGGTTGCATTTTCTATCTTCATTCTGAAATAAATAAACAAATAAATATGAGAAACAATAATCACGCAAGAGAAGAACAAATCACACAATCATTTTAGAATTGTTCTTATAGGTCAGTAAAATATGGGGCATCTTATGCCTGAATATGAACCATATATACACATTGTACAATTCCAAGGAAGTATCCGAAAGTGTTCAACCAACCTGGCAAAATCCATACCAGCAGACCTACTGCCAATGATGTTGTCCCCTGCATTATTTAGGTAAGCATGACCGTCATGTCCACTAAAATCTACTGTACCAATCCATCGTCTCAGATACGTTTTCTTCAACAAATTCCTTAACCTTCCATCTCTTCCAGGTGTACCAAGTCTAGTTTCACCAATTTGAGCACCATCTTTTCCTTGTTTCATTTCATCACTGATTTTCCTACACATGTTTGTCACATTCTAGTCAGTGACACTTCCGATAAAGCCATCAGATATACAACCAAATACCACTTCAGGATTGGTGGATTTTCCACAAAGCAAAAAATCAAAGGTATTACAGATGAATAACAACGAAATACATTCTTTAACAAATGCTGAAGTAACACAATGGAAAACCTGAAATTATCATTCCAAAAATACGGCAGAAAAGAACATCAGTCACACTCCCAAGTACTGGCTAATGTAAATAGGTTTGATGAACACAAAAATGAAAAACTCATAACATAGCAACAAAAACTGTTATCACAAAATACTTAGCTGCAATCCACTCTTATGTAAATGTCAATGTGTTTGTTCTAAATTCAAGCAAGATCAGCAAAGCCACTATCACAAGGAAAGCCAGAAAAATTACAAGACAAAAGAGTACCTCTACTTAATTACATAAAAAAAATATTGAAAAGAAGGCCATAAAGCAATTCTACTTGATTGGATAATCTGAAAACTCATGGGATATATATTCACTAAACCCAACCTCCTGGTTTAGTTACTTGATTGGTTGGTTTTGGAAAGAAAAAAAATGTCAAGCTAAGTAATGAGAATATAGACATATAACAAAGGGCAGTAACTAGTGTGGTAAATCAAGAGCAAGTGTACTCCAAACACACATCAAAATTCAGCATTCAACTTTGTTATGGATGAACTTACTAAAAGTATTCCAAAAAGTTTCCATGGCATATATTGTTTGTTAAAAATATGGTTTCTGTTGGAAACTAGCACGCAGGAGCATTCCAACTAATTATGAAGAGAAATTCAAAAACAAAAGGTTCGATATTAAGATGACTAAGAATACACAAAGTTTATCTTTACACTTTGGTACAACTAAATGTAGAAATTTCTAATCAGAGAAATACGAAACTAAATCAGTAATAGTGGCAACTCATACAAAGCCATTCAGATACATTCTCAAGTTACCCTAAATAATAAAATTTATCAATGCATAGTATTTATTAGTATTTCATCAAGAAAAAGAGTATTGATAGTTATTCACATATTTGAGCTCCTATATGAAATTTACAGTAGAACAACAATCTTAAAAAAAAAAGATAAACAAACCATACTCTTGTAATAGGTGGTACTCCTGCTTTAAATGTGCCAACTCCATGAGAGCTTTTACCTTTTCATTAGTAACCTGAACCATTGAAATATTCATCTCAATCAATAAACCTTGCAGCCAACAAAGTTATAAAGAGTCAATTGTGTTTACTCAAAAGAAATCATTATCCAACAAAAGCAAAAAGCAATTCAACTTACAGGTGAGAGCATGAAACTATTTATACTTATGACAGCATATCACATAACAACGGTAGCCAAAGGTTGTGCTTAACAAGGAAGCAAATGCAACAAAATTCCCATTACCTACTGAACGATTACAGAGAGGATAGATAGGATAACACCTATAATTGAGTAGACAGAGCAGAAAGGAAAGCTCTATTATTTTC
>JANKKB010000940.1:0-39743 GCA_026225775.1 Bursera palmeri
GACTTATTGGTTCTATGACTCATGTGGGTCGGTCTCGTTTTCGAGTCTTGATCATCCAAAGTTCAAAGCTTTCCTTAGTCAAGTGGATTTTCCATTTGTATCTCGTGGGGATGTGTTGAATGCTAGACTTGGAAACAGGTTTCTTGAGGCTAAAGTGAGTCAGAAGCTAGAATCGAAGAGAGTGTTTTTCAAGTTGCTTCTGATGGGTGGAAAATTAAAACTTGTGGAGGTGAAGATAATATAGTTAAGTTTATTGTTAATCTACCTAATGGGACTAGCGTGTACTAGAAAGCTGTGATTACTGGAGGGTTAGTTTCGTCGAAGTATGCAGAAGAGATTTTGTAGGAGACGGTGACTGGAATTTGTGGGAGTTTTGTTTAGAGATGTGTAGGAAAAGTTATGTTTCGAGACGGTGCATTAATTTGGTGAATTGTTTACCAAGATTTTTTTTTTTCGTGGAATGCCAGAAGAAGAAGTGGTGGTAGTGGCAGGGGAGAGAGGTGGCGGAGAGTGGGATGCCATGGAGGTAGTAAGTGCGGAGACGAAGGGTTCAGAAGAGTGAAGTGAATAAAGGGTATTTATGTCTTTTAATTTTTTATTTTATTATCTGTTAATTATAGGTAACGGTTGTTAAGTATTTGGAGGTTAAGTGTTAGTTTGGTATAAGATTGGGCTTAAGTGTTTTTTTAAAATGTTTTTGGGGGGTCAGAAAATTCCCCATTTTATTGTCATTGTACAACTTTTTTAGTTTATTAAATAAGTTAAAATGTCCCATTAATGGAATTGAATTTTTTAAACATATTAAATGGTTCGAACTTATTTAAAAAATAAATAACAAGTTAACCCATTTAATTATTTAAAACAAGTTAAAAATCAATTAATATATATATAAATAGATTTTTTCGAGCAATCTGGTTGTGAGATAAAAAAAAAAATTAAAAAAGTCATTACAACTATCAACTTAGTAATATTTTATCTATTAAATTGAAATTGATGAATGGTTATTCTTGTCAAAATTACATAAACAGACTTAAACTAAAGAGAGCAATTAAAAATTGATCTGATTTTTAAAATTTTTAAATGTGAGATAATATTTAATTTTTTTCTCGAATTGAATCAAATTAATAAAAACATTTTTGTTATTTAGATTAAAATTATAAAATCCCCTACATTGTATATTGTCTTCTCGAGGAGTCATATGAAAATTTGGTATCGTGCGGACAGTACCTGGGAGAATTAATCTAGAATTACAGAGATGTACCTAACGTTTAGGATTTTTCCATTTTGGTACCATTCTTAGAATACAAAGAAAGTAGCCCAGTGAAGAAAAACAATCAAAAGGACTCGTTTTGAGGTCTCTACTCCTCCATATCTGTTTGAAAACTGAAAGAGCGAAGAAGCCAACAATGCCAGCCACAGTCTCTGACACTCCCTTCGATCTCAGAGTAAGCTTTCTCCCCCACTCTTTCTTCAAACCCTAATTCCCATTTTAGCATTTTTCACCTCTCAATTTCTCACTTTCTACTTCTTCTTCTTCTTCTTCTTCTTCACAGTCGCCCACTCAGTCCTCCTCCGCCTTCATCGGGTCAGTTCTCTCTCTTTCTTTTTTTAAGAAAATGTATGCAAACATATTCGTTTTCGCGTTTTTATTTGTTGTGTTCTTCTTCCAGGGATTACACGTTCGCCGATGTGGGAAACCTCGACCATTGTGCCAAGTACTTGAACCAGACACTTGTGACTTTCGGTTTCCCGGCTTCCCTCGATCTCTTCAACAATGATCCAGTGCGTTTTACTTCGCTTCTTCTCTCTTGTTACGCTCTGGTTTGTAATGTTATGTGGTCTTGAAAGCAATTCGGTTTACTTGCTTAAATGTTTTCGTTTTCGTTGCTCTGTGTTAGGTTTCGATTGCCAGGACTTGCAATTGTATATACTCTCTGTTGCAGCAGAGGCAGCGTGACCTTGAATTTCGAGAGTCCGCAAATGAGCAGAGACAGAGGTAATCTCATGTTTTACTTCTGCTGTTCAGTTTTTGTGCTCCTTTGATAAGAGTAAGATCTGAAATTTCTTCAACTTTGGTCGATGGAGGAACTAGTAAGTGACTGATTATATTTTCTTCGTCTTCTGTAGAAGTACGTAAATGCTTTCATGTGTTCTCGATTGATTTTCTGTTTGTTTGCGTGAAAAATTCGGGACAAACTTTTGTTTCTAAGATATGGGGATTTTTGGATTTTAGCTAATTAAGGTTGACGTGAATTTGCATCCATGACTGCTTAAAATGTCATTAAGTTGATGTGTAAATTTTTGTTCTCGTTGTATATACGAGTAGTTGAATTGAATATCTGGGATTTCTTTACTTGGTGTAAGACTCAATTTGTTTTCATGTTACAGATTATTATCAGATATATCAAGACTAGAGGCCAAAGTTGAGAGACTCGAGGCACATATACAAGCCAAAGATAGGGAGATAGCAACAATTACTCGAACGGTTAGTGTCATAATTTTGTGAGTAGAAAAAGTGTCTTAGCGTGATTATTTTTGTGATACTTCCTACCATTTGGCATAATTAGGAAGCCAAAGCTACCGCTGCTTTTAAGTCTCAAATTGAGAAACTCCAACAGGAACGTGATGAGTTTCAAAGGATGGTAATTGGTAATCAGGTTAGGACAATTGAATTATCTTGTTGAGGTTTCCTTTTCTGTTTTTCTATTTCCTTTAATACATCTTGTAGTCAGATTTTGAAGTTCTAATGTGATCTTTTGATGCTGCAAAAGCAAGTGAGGACTCAACAAATACATGAGATGAAGAAAAAAGAGAAGGAATATATAAAGTTGCAGGTTAGGTTTAATTTTCAATGTGTTTCAGTCTTTCGAAAAGGTTACTTGTGATCATAAAGTAGGTTTAGTTGATATGAAAATGTATATATTTAATGGATATGGCAATTTGTTGCTTTACTTGCAGGAGAGGTTAAACCAAGTGTTGATGGAGAAGAAGAAGGAATCTAGATCAGGCATGGAGATTATGAATCTGTTGCAGGTATTGATCATAGTGTTACTGGTAATATTGACTTCAATAATTTTAATTTTATTTTTCCTTAATATTTTTTGCAATTTGTCTGAATGTGTTAACAGAAAGAAGGGCGGCAGCGTGGGACATGGAATGGAAAGAAGGCTGATAATGATTTTTATAAAAAGATTGTATGTATAGTCATTGAATTTTTTGTATTTATGTACTCATTGGTGAACGTGTAATTGACAAGATTCTCTTGGCAGGTGGATGCTTATGAGGCAAAAAATCAGGAATTAATGGCAGAAAATGCAGATTTAAGGGCGTTATTACGGTCAATGCAGGTATTTGCTAAACATTGTGTCAGTATTTTAATTACTACCAATTCTCTTGTTGTTAAACTCAACTTTTGGTAATGTGGCAGATCGAAAAAGCTTATTAAGTTTGAATTTGTATTATGGGTTATATTCTTCTTTCAGTAGATTGAAATTAAATAAATTCACATAGATGTTGAATGTTTAGTGCGAACTGTAAAGTTATGAATGCTTGTTTCTTTTGCCAATGACTCAACATGTTTTGATTATCATTGGAGAATATACTTAGGTGCTTTAAAATTCCACAGAAGCTTTTGTGATTGATATGTATGTTAGGACTTTATTTCTAGATTCACAAATGTCATGTCCCTTTCAACGTTTTCTGTTTTGTTGTTTTATGATGGTTGATATTTGTCCCAATGCCAATAGCTTTTTTGACGTTTGTTGGTAGTTACATATTATTATATATTCAGACGTACATGTGGCTACAATCACTTGCTTTTGGCATTGGTATTGTCAATGGATACACAATGCATATCTGATGTCTGCCTACAATAACAAAAAAGTAGTCTGTTATCCAGTTACCCTGCCAAAGCATTGTCCTAGGTATGGTGTTCTAGATATGTACAATCCTTCGTATATTTTCATGAAGTGGCCGCTCCCATAACCTTGAAGCGATTCTTCTGCTCTTGTTAGCCTTGAAACATTGTCCTAGGTGCATAAATTTGAAAATCCGCACTAGTATATTATCTTTCTAGCAGAGCTTTTCAAAATGGAAGTCCATCCAAATACTTTTTGCTTTTTCCTATCTCATCTTACATTATACTTCTATCAGTAGCTTTAGGTGTTAGAAGTTTAATTTTTGTTTCTATGGCAATGGACTCTCACCTTTATTGGTTTGCAGGTGGATATGCGTGATTTCATAAATGCCCCTAATGGGTCATCCAAGCAATCTATGGCTGTCAATGAAAGACTAGAAACTGATTCCGCACAGTCTCCACTGGGTGGGAGAACAGTATGGCGGCTCTTTTATGATGCAAATTTGTTATGTTCAATTGATTCAAGTGCCGTAAGCTTCAATAGTGAATTATTTGCAGGATGTCTTCGACTTGCCTTTTCACATGGCTAGAGATCAAATAGAAGAAAGTCTTCGGACCAAGATGGCTTCCATAAAGGTACTTGTCTTCAATTATTATTTGTTGTTTAATCATGTAATAAGTCTTATGCATGATGTCTTTTTCTGTTTATTCTTTTTGAACTTGAAGGAGCGCATGGTTCAGTTACAGGATGCACAAAAAGAAGCAGAAGTTACTTCTGAAGCAACTGAGAGGGAGCTTGAACTTGAAGCTCAACTTGTTGAGGCAAGGAGCATAATTCAAGAGCAGGTAGTGTACTTGCCCATTAGGGACTAGAATGATCCAGTTCAACATTTTGTTTGCAAAAATTTGATTATATTATATCTGTGTAATTCAGATCAAGTTTCTTGTTGGTTTTATGAACTGCATTGCTAAGATTGATCCTGAAAAGGAGGATAGGCATGGATAGTCCTTGAACAGCCAACTGCTGCAATATAAAATGGGAATAAATCTAAGCTTAATAAGGGGCCTTCTAAAAATAACAGAATTAAGCAGATCAAAATGACATGGATCATCTTCCTATAGGAACCGATCAGTTATTTCGATGTTTACCCATATTTGTTTGCTTGTCATTTATAGTAGTAGAATCTTTCACCCTCTTTAGTTTTACCATTGTACAAGATTCTTTTTCTGATTGTTGAACTTTTAAAAATTTTTCGAGGTCTGGAACTTTTTATTTTGGCTTTCATTGATTCATTCTACTGTCCACTTTTGAAGAATTTATTGCATTATACTATTATATATAATTGTATCATTTAAGAAGTTTAGACATCAGGGATCCTAACTGCTTTGCAAATTAAGGAAAACTGTCTTGAGGGATAGCTTTTACAGACATTTGGATAGGGCCTTAAAGGAAAAGGAAGGCGAAAATGCTAACAGGTGTTATTATTTAATTTTAAAATGGTTTTCCACTCTATTTGCAGAGCTAAAGCAATTTGGTTAACCATGGGCACTTCAAATGTCTACTGGCTTCATTTTAATTCTTTATTTTTTCATTGTTTATTGGTTAGAAGATAAATAGAGTTTCGCTGTATGTTATTGCAGGCATCCATTATGTCAAAACATCTAGCTAAGTCTGAGAGGCCAAGGTATTCAACACATATACTGTCTTTGGGTGGATTATAAATTTAAACAGTTACATATATTTGTCCAAGAGACTGAATATCCATTTTGATTTGACAGGGAATCTATCATTTCATCACCAGTGGAGGTATAAATTAAAATTCTGTTCTTTAGCTCTTTACCAACCAGAATATTACTTCATGCCGCATAGAGTTTAATAATGAATCTGAGGTTCAGAACTTGCTTAATGTAATTAGATTTTTACCCCTTATTTTTGTATGAGCATTTTCATTCTCTTTCCCTCACTCACAATATATATGCAATGCAGTTCTTTTTTTTTAAAAGACAAAAATTAAGAATCCCTTTCCTGTGTTTTTCTTTTTTCAAGTAAAAGTCTACATTTCATGAATTTGTTATGGTGGGAAGTATATGATTCTCTTGTTTGCAAATTAGATAATAAAAAACAAGTTGGAGAGAAAAGTAGAAAGAGGAGAATAAATATTTACATACATGCAAAAATAAGAAGCAAACTTTGTTTTGTCAAATATGAAGTTTCGCTCTGCTTTCTGGTGTTGGTGTTAATGCCTTTTTAATGTTCAGGGCGTATGAAATTAAAAAGCTTGATGGATTGTAGAGTTTCGAATTCGGCCACATTTTGTGTGATCCATTGCAGCAAGCATGTAAACCTTGGTTTGCATTTTCCTAACCGGAGTATCAGGTAGTCTTATTTGTCAGTTTGATGTAAACCTTGGAATGTTTACCTTTTAGCTGTAATATAATTAGCATCAGTAAGCGATAGTGTATGGTGCAGATAAGCTGACTAAAACTTCTTGTATCCCATCTATGCTTTTATGTTAAAGTATTCTTATTCTCTTTCTGATCATATGCCTCATATGAATGAGTTGAATCATCTATGAATTCTTATCTATTAGCTCATTATTGACAATATTAGTATTCTAGGAAGATAAAACATTCATTCGAGATATATAGTATTTTACTCATATTTAATGTTGTCAACCATAAATTGAACCTATTTATTTTTTTCTCTGAGCCTTTGTTTTTATTCTTCATGACTGAATCATATGATTCATATCGTTAAATAAATAGCAAATGCCAATTGCAGGCATGCACGTTCATTTAGTTTTCTTCTTCTTGTTATTATTTTAATATTTTTCAGACTTGGCTGTTTATCATATAGCGATGGGGCACTGCAAATTCATTAAAGTTTCCAAACCAACAAGTTGCCACTCATTGAACAGGAGTAAAGCCAATTAAGCTGATCCAATCATGGGATACATATTGAGATGAAACAGAAAAGTAATCGTTGTTGTACACGAAATTCTTCAACTTCCGATCCCTACAATTCAACACTATTCAAGAAATATATGTATAAAAATAAACTACCCATATGAAAAAAGCAATAATTTAAATCATAATCATACGAGCCAACAACATTTCCTACTTAATACTTAATTCATAAGCATAGATCAATCACTCGATCTCCCTTCTTAACAGGTACAACTTGATCATCCTTTGTTCTAATTTTCAATGATTTGTCCAACCACCCCCGCCATGATTTCATTAATCTAATCAACTCTCACACTTTATTCTTAGTAAAATCACATGTAGAAGCCAAAAGGAACAAAACAAAAAACTAAAAATATTAAAAAAAAAATGTTTCTCAAAGTCAAAAAGTTATATAAAACCTTATTGTAACATACATTCAATGAACGAATCTTAAGGGTTTCTCCATGAGAAAGAGGCTGACCTTAACTTTGCCACTCACAGCTGTGGCCAGAAATAAGATGATCATGTTACAGCCACATATGAGGGGCATTCATGTCATCATGATAAGAAGTTGAAGGGTATTTTCGGGTTTTCACTTTGTCGATGACAAATTGCGCCACCACAAGTAGGCAGCTACAATGATCAAAAGAATGATTAGAAGTAGAGAATAACAAAGAGGTAAAAGTATGTAGCAAGAAAAGTAGATGATCATATCTTAAGGGTTTGGTAATTTGCACATGCAACACAAACCGCCCAACACTAGTAGTGCTTAATTTTAATTTTTTAACGTAAGCTTGAGAACAAAGATAAATCTACCTTTATTTTTCTCTGGTTTGGTTTGCTTGCCTATACCAAAAGATCAATTCAAGTCACTCAAATCAGAAGTAACATAACACAAGGTGTAACACATTAATTGGGTCCAAGTCCGAAGATTAATATTATTAATTTACTTGATTTGCTCTTATCATGAACCTAAATTTTAAGGACTTAGAATCAATTCGAGAAAGTCTTCAACAACCCATGATATCAATTCCACTATGTTAGCATGGTACCACAAGCCAATTGCAAATAGAAAAATGAAAATTAATTTACTCATAACTTTCCTTTCCATGATCACTCTATCAAAATTCAGAAGTCTTATGCTTTTCACTTCACATTTTCATTTATGATGAACATTACTCTAGTGGTATCATAGACTTCATCTACAAATTCAATGAGATAAGATTTTGTAATTTTGATGGTTCCATTTAAGGGTACTCTTATCTTAACTTGTGCCGAAAAAATAGGTTAAACACCTTAAAATATGAGTAGTTTTATCATAAAAGTCATATGATATTGTATTTAATGGTTAAAAATTTATTAAAAGAAACAATTTATTTATTAAAAATAATTAAATAAGTTGTAAAATGATTATTGTTTGTAACAAATCTACATAATCTCCACATAGTATTACCTTTAAGAGATTTACGTTAAAACCACCCTCCATTTAATTTAAGAAAATATTTATTAGTTATTTAGCTTGCATTTCATGTTAAAATTTTAAAATTCTTTAGGTAAGAGCTTGATATTAACGTTTAAAAGTCTAACGCAAATGGAAACAATGAATTAGAGCGTAATCGAATATTTAATTGTCAAAACAATGGGATCATGCACCCTAATTCTCCATCATTCGCCTGTGAAACCGGACCTACTAAATTCTCTCTATAAATAATACATGCAAGACCTAGCATTTCGCTTGTCACAAATCACAGAAGAGAAAAACTAGAAACAGAAACAAAATCTAAATATATATAATATATATATCGATCAAACAAGTCGATTTCGATTCATTTCAAATGGAGAATAATCGTCGTAGAAAGGTTTCGCTGCTTGAAGGGTCGTCAGGGGACGAACTCAACTTCATCAATAAAGTTCTTTCAAGAGATTCTTCTGTGGGATGCTCTTCTCGGGTGCTTTACTACCGGAGCCCTGAAGGGGTGCCTTTTCAATGGGAAATGCAGCCGGGGACACCCAAAGATCCACGGCAGGAAGATGCTCTTCCAGCGCTGAGCCCGCCACCAGCCTTGCTGAGTTTAGGGTTTCCGAAACCATGCATCAACGTTGAAGAGCCTAGGGCTTCGATGAGGCCAAGGTTCTTTTGGAAGCAAAGCAAGAAGGTAATTGCGGGTTTGAATTTAAAGGGACGTAAAGTAGTGAATGTGAAAGTGAATGATTTTGGGTCTGATAATAAGTCTGCAAACTCTGATCAGTCTTATAGCTCTGATTGTGAAGAGTTCATGGCGTCTTCGCCTCGTAATTCAAGCTCTTCATCTTCCTCATTGTCCTTCAGTTCTTCCAATATGGTTCAATCTTCTCAGTCCTCAGGATTGCGGAGTCCAGCTGCCGCGGAATCAACCGATCATGGCCTTCCTGGTTGCATTCCTTTGAATTTCACTTCAATTCTTGCTCGTGTTGCCGGAAGATAGATCAGAAATAATTCAAACTTTTTATATATGATCATATTCTTGCTTCTTTTTTTTTTTTTTTTCCTTTTTATTATGTTTTTGATTACCATGTAATATAAATGTAGAAATTAAATTAAACAATTTAGCATATTATTGTTGATTATTGAATCTTTTGTAAATCATAAATCTTAAGATATCGAAATTAACAATTTGAAATATGTAATATTAATACTTTGTTATTAATGTTGTAATCATTTATTTCAACAATTTCAATGTCAAATACGGTACCCTGGAGCAAGGACATTGCCCCTTCTGGGCCTAAGAAAAAAATTAAAGAATTTTATTAATTTTTTGGCCTTTTGTTTAATTTTACAATTTTAATTATTTTTCCTTTGTATTGATTTTTTTGAGTTCTTACTTCGTTTCAAGACTTGCCTGCGAGGATATGAATTTAATAATAAATTTAAAATCTGTATTGGATGGCATCAGACTATCAAACTCAAATTCAATGTTACCAAACTCCATTTAAAATATATGAAAGAATTAAAATCATGCTTCGATGATAATGATTTTTCAACTACTTGATTTGACAGAGTCTACTTCCCAAAAGGAATAAAATCCGAATCAAACTATGAACAAATACCTCGTAATAACAATAATAAAAGCTGAAGTTTTTTGAGATGGAAAATTTGATTATAGCTACCGAGAGCAACAGAAATGCCAGAGGGATGGGCAGAAGGGAATATCCCCCCCATTTTCAATGACAATTGACCACTCATTTGTCAAAATGACAAAGATTTTCTTGGTAATTGAAATACATAACAAATCTCTATTCCAATATCTACCATTTGTTCTTCTTTCTCTCATCTCATATTGGCAAAATCACCCTAAACAATTAAAGTTCAATATTTGTTTTCATGTTCATTTAGCTTTACCTACTCGTACATTTATAGTACAAGACTTACCACTCAAGCTGCGTTGCATGCACATCATAAATACATGGTCGGATTCACCACCCTACGTTCTATTAGATATTACAATCTATACCCGAATGAGGAAAATGTATTGACAAGTTTCTGATTAGAGATTACAATATTAAAAGATCTAGATTCACATTGGTGCCATATAATTACTTACCTTAGACAGTAGACATCATATTATTGGGTATCATGAGCCGACCCAACAAAAATCTTGCAGTGAGATTTTTTTTTTGGACTCTTCTACCCTAATCATTATTTTTTATTTATTTATTTTTATTTTTTTAAATAGCTGCTTTAGCTTCAGCCATTTCAATATTTTATGTTCTTTTTTAAAAAAAAAAATTATGACATAAATGTAAAAATTTGTTATAATTGAAAACTTTTAAGTATCAATACACCAACAAGCATCATAACCATTAGAGTTTGGGTTAAGCCTACTAATCGGCCCATGGGCCACGGTCCATGAGTCCATCTCTCGTTTCTCTCTCTAGCTTCTTGGTCAGTGTTTGGGAGTTCCAGATTAAGGTGAACAGAAACTTGGCGTAGACTCTCAGACGAGCTTCATTCTTACAAGCACTAAAAGGTCAGCTTCAATCCAGTTTTCCCTCTACTTTTATATACTTAGTTTTCGAATTTCAAGGTTTCGATCTGGGTTTTCTCATTCTCAGTACTTACGAGACTGAATCAATTGAAAAAATGGTTTCATGTTTCCCATTTTTTGGGTGATTTGCATTTCTTGGAACCTCCAAATCAGAAGTTTTGCAGCATGGGTCTGTTTTGTTTCTAGTCGAATCGTAATGGGTTTCTCTTAGTTTATGATGGAACTGTGAGTAAGGTTTTCACTGTTAAGTTACGGATTGGGTAGAAGAAGTTTTGTTGATTTGTTCTTAAAGTTTCGAGGGTTTTGTTAAATGTTTTTTCCTTCTTAGATAAAGCAAATTGATTAATGTTATTTCTGGTTTAATAGTTTAGCTTAAATTAAACCAGATCAATGGCCAATGAGTTATGTGTATTTTGGATTCAACTCTCATGGAAAAGTGTTAAAGATTCGAGGTTCATTTTTTTGCAATCAAGGTAGGATTTGAAGTTGAAGCTGGGGCATGCATTGTATTTAGATTATTTGTATAAGTGATATGTAATCATTTCTGGACGTAACACTATTCAATCTATGGTGTGTACATGGACTATCTTACCTGGAATTTGTGCATGAATAGAAACTTGTTCTATAACTTGCATCAAATGCTCTACATCTAACTTAACTTCGAACTGAACATAGAGCACTTATTGCAAAACTTTGACGTACATATGTAGTTCTCTTTTAGTAAGTATTATTTGCATACGGATTCTTGGATGTTTGAGATCTGTGAATTACCATTTCGAATTGAAGAATGATATATTTGATTTTTTTTTTTTAATATGAAAGAAAGGCATATAGAGAAACATTTTTAGCTTAATTCTCTTGCTGTCATTAATTGATTTGTTGAACTGGGTCCTGCTTTTCTTATAGCTGTTCTCGTATTTAGTGATAAAAGCAGTGTGGAAGCTCGAAGTTGGTTGGATTTTGTGTTTAATTTAGTAAGACATTTATCATACAGGAAATGGGTTTGTGGACGCTGCTGGAGGGCTTTCTGCTTCTTGCAAATGCATTGGCTATAATAAATGAAGATCGCTTCCTTGCACCTAGAGGATGGAGCTTCTCAGAATTTTCTGTGGGGCGGACAAAGTCATTAAAGGGGCAGATCATAGGTCTCATTTATGCAACCCAGTACATGAGAGTTCCTCTTATGCTCCTCAATACCATCTGCATTGTTGTAAAATTGGTATCTGGGTGATGCTTCATAAGGTAAGATACCTTCATACGCACATAATTTGCCTATTTCCATTGGCTATCTATTTTTTACAGATTTTCCCCCTCTTAAATGGTAAAAGTGGTTGTAGGTAGCCTTCTCACTGGTTGTCATTTTTTCTTTTGTTTGTTGATCTGGAAAAATTAACTTCATCAAGTGCATGTCATAATAATAAATGAAAAGCTGCTAATTTGTTGACTGTGAAACTTAAATAGCCCATGTTTAGGCATACCTAGATTTTTAAGAGTTCTGACTGTCCAAAACCATCAGACTGCCATATGAGTACAATTGAATAGATCATCTTTTTTCTGAATGAAATATTGTCTACTGTGGTGACCAGTTTAAATATATCATATGTACTGCAACTTTTGATTTATGATTTTTCAGATTGAACTGAATATTCTGAAGTAGACTTATTAAGATTAACAAAACTGCCTTACAAATAAAGGTTTTTTTTTTTTTTTTTTTTTTTTTTTTTTTTTTTTTTTTTTTTTTTTTTTTTTTTTTTTTTTTTTTTNATTTTTTTTTTTTTTTTTTTTTTTTTTTTTTTTTTTTTTTTTTTTTTTTTTTTTTTTTTAAGGTGTTGTTTTAAGCTGGCAATGCATGTGACATAAATTGGTAAACTAGAATATGCTGGTGGTACCCAAATGGTTCTTTTCCAAGATAATTTAAGTGGGATGAGACTGAACATGATCACTGAGCTTAGAGTTAAGGATTAAGAGCAGTATGATAATAGCAAGGACTAGTTCCGAAGATAGTGTCCACAACCTTGCTGTCTGTCTCTCTGACTCTTATGTTCCAATCATGGATTTCCTTTCCTTGGAACATTGATTTGGCCAACTATTAGGATTCTTTCTAACCAGGATAATAGAGAATGAGTTAAATTTTTTTCCCCTTTTCTTATTAGCAAGACATCTTTTTTAAGTAGTTGTTTTTATTTTCACTTTGTTCTGGAGTTCTTACTTCCCTATTTTCTCGTGCATTTTTAGTGACTTGCATGTCTCAGAGTCTTCAATACTTTTATTACCCAAAAAAAAAAAAAAAAAAAAAAAATACTGGTGGTNCCCAAAAAAAAAAAAAAAAAAAAAAAAATCCTGGTGGTCTATAAATTTAGTGTACCATTCTTTTCATTTCTTCTGATCGGTTTGTTTGTTGCAGGATTCATGAAGTTGGATTGCAAATACTGGTTTGTGAAGGGTAGAAGAATTCCATTCAGAAAATTCAAGAAATTCTTTTCAAGTAAACATTGTTTTCGTTGTATAATGAGCCACCAAGGGTTGTATTTCTAGCCTTAATAACATTGTTTAGTGTGAGAATGAGGACAATACAAAGTTGGGAATTTTTCAAATCTGTTTAAAGTTCTTGATATAGCTTTTGCTCCATGCCCAATTATTTAGAAATACCAAGTGTTTTGACCGCACGTGGTATCTCCTGGCAACACTTAAAATTTCTGCACCTTGGATTCGATATTACGACCTCTTTTTTCCCACATGTAACAGTGTTGACCATGCTTTTTAATTGTTGATTAGCATTGTTACTCGATCATTTAAATGTTTCCCATTGATAAGTTTCTTTCATCTTATCCAGCATTAAGATATGTCTCGTTGCATAACATATCATTCTGCCTTATGAATTGATGTCATGAGAAGTTATGTCTCTACAAGATAAATGCTGTTCTGAAGAGAAGATTATCTTCTATTTATGGCTGTAATGAACATATATATATTATATGGGCCAAGGATCAATGAGAAGCCTTGTGCCTGCCAGTGAGTTAATTTCAGTTAGCATCTTAAAGCATTCTTCTACTTTGTTGTTGCTTACCAACCAAAGTAAATGATTTTCTGCGACATTTCCACCAGACCACCTATAAACTTGATTGTTACTTGAACAATGACAAGGAAAAACTAGTCCCCATTACATTTTGCAATGAGAAAATGTTTATACTATAACCATACTGCATAACAATATAACTATTATTATTATATTTGAATATAAGTAATGTATATTTTTTCTTTTATACTAGTGTGCCCCACTTTTCAATCCTTCCAAAAGTGATTTAAATAATAGAAAATAAATATTATTTATTAGTTAATACGGAATAATGTATATAAATAAATTTCCAACCACCAAGAAAGCTTTAAATCGTTCCATTAAAAGTGTTCTTCATTCACAGCTTGGCAACCATTTTTAGCTAGTTGATCATAAATGTTCTTATATAATTTATTTATGCTACCTAAGCCAAAGACCAAGAGAATGCCTTGCTACCTCTATTATAAGTTCATGTTAAGGTGGATTCACGAAAGCAGAGAAAGCAGAAAGCAGTGACATGAAGAATCCCCAGAGAAAGAGAGGAAGGCCAAAAAAGGATGATAAGGATGACATTGTTAACAAGAAGATAACCAACAAAGAAGAAATATTGGAAGAATGTACTTCCGGTGAAAGTGAAGATGGGGTGGAGGAGGTGGTGACTGCTGCGGTTAGGCCGGTGAAAAAACCGCGGCGAAGCCGAATACGCAAGGGCACACCAAGGAGGGCGGCAGTTTAAGCTACATCAATGATCATTTTCCTCTTGAGGAGAAAATCTTTAATATGAAAGGATGTCTCATGTCTGTGTATCTAATCAATACGAGAATATCGTATCAATGTGCATGACATGTTTTTGCTCTCTTATTGAACAGATTGCACCTAATAATTTTTTTTTCTTTAAATATAATATTTTACTTTATATTTATTTTAATTTTCGCTAAAGAATAAAAATGAATAATCATTTATTTATTTAATTTACTTGGCTGCTCTTTAAATTGTGTAAGGAATGATGAATCAAAGTGTACTGAAAATGAATGATGAGCTCTTATTGTTACATGTCTTAACGAGCACAAAAAACTTCAAGTGCAATCCAGTATTAATTTGGCACTAACTCAAAACTTCTTGATACTGATCTTCTTCTGTAATTTTCTCTTTTTGTGCACAAAAAATCAAAGCTAACAGTATTAATTTGGTTAAATATAAAATACAAATATATAATTTTTTTGTTTTTTATTGAGTATGAAAATATCAAATGCATGTTTGTTTCAACTTATTTATGACTTAAAAAATAATTTATCGATGTTAAAAATTACTTTTTTAATATTTTTCATATCGCTTAATTATAAAATCATTAAAATTCTTTAATTTTAATATTTAAAAGTAAATTATAAACATATTTTTGTTTTATTTAATAAATACTCCTTTCTCCTTTTATAACAAATCTTTTATAAACTTTGACAAATTTCATAAAGGAAAAAAAAAATAAAAAAAAAAGTGGCGGGAAACCCTACACTTTGAGAGAGAAAAAAGAAAAAAGAAAAATACAAAAGAGGGT
Organism: Bursera palmeri; assembly: GCA_026225775.1. Lineage (NCBI taxonomy): Eukaryota > Viridiplantae > Streptophyta > Magnoliopsida > Sapindales > Burseraceae > Bursera > Bursera palmeri. The sequence goes on from JANKKB010000940.1 coordinate 15,435, forward strand.
AGTTATCTTACAGAAATCGAAAACGCACAAAGAGACTGGAAAAAAAATGTATTCAAGCGAATTCGACGGAGCCGCCGCGTTCTCCGGCGGCGGATTTATGCCCTCTCAGACCACATCTGTCCCTGAGCCCTCCTTCTTTCCCTCCAAAGTAACTCTTTTTCTTTTATTTTTGTTCTTTGTTTTGTTTTGGTTTCTGTGCAAAATTTGTTTGTTCTTTGTGAGTAAGGTTATTTGCTTGTATTAACATTAACAGTGTTGATTGGTGATAAGGGTATTAAAAGAATTAAATAAAGTTTTAATTTTTGCATTTAAGTTTCTCTAATTCTTTTTGTAATGGCGAACCAAAAAGAGAAATTATTCTTTTTGAACTATCCGAGTGTTTAATCATATTTCTCTTATGTGGGTATTGTCGGTTTGATTTTAATCTTTTAATTTCTTTTAATGGGTTATTGATTTTTCTTGGCACCAACGGTGGAGAAGTACTCTTTTTGGCAGGCAAGAGATTGGCAATTTGTAACCAATTTTAGAGCTATAAAATCATTGTACAATGGTTACTTAATAGTTGAAACTAGACAAAACTATTTGATTGAGTTGAAGATATAAAAATTCAGGTTCTTGTTTTCAAATATTTTTTACTTGGACCAGTTTTTCATCAACTAACGTCTAGGGTTTTATGTGCATTTGTTTGTTTGTGCTCAAATGAATATAAATTTTGCAGAATCGGAATGTCCGGACCTTGCTTCCATTAACTGTGAAGCAGTTAAGTGAAATATCAAGCAATGATGAATCCAGTGCTACCCTTGATGGTCTTGATGTCAACACTGTAGGTTTTGTGGAAATTTGACTTCGAAGTCAATTTTTGCTTTTGTTCTTTTCGTGGCCTTTTTTGAGTTTGAATTTGTTTAGGTTACAATTGTTGGGATGGTATGTGAAATGCAAGATAAGGAACCCCAATTTACCTTCCTAGTTGATGATGGAACGGGACGGATTGAATGCAGTAGATGGTAGGTTTTCTCATATTCCTTTTTCTCCCTTTGAAATTTAATTGGAGCATCTTTGCTGCTTTAAATTTTGATTATTTGCCACTGTTTTATTTTTGTTTTTGTGTTTGTGTAGGGCTCATGAACGCATGGAGTTCAATGAAGTGAATAAAATCTCGTATGTTTCTCTCATTGCAGTATACCTTGTGCTTTTTTGAAATTTTAGCAAGATGTAATTTGGACCGTCTTTCTAAGATTTTTTGAATATAACAGTCTGCTGATTTATTCATTCAATTGATTGCCTTTTTCTTTTTATTTTAATGGTGCAATATTTTCATTACGACATTCTTGTTGCCAAATCTAATGCATGTTGGAGTTGAAAATTCAAAATGGCTTCTATAATAGCCTTTTGCTTTCTTTCAGTCCCCTTTTATTTTCTGTGCAATCAAGTGCAATCCAGGGCTTTGAACTTCTGTGGGAAGTGGAATAATTGTTAAGTGTGCTACAAGAAGTGCTTAATGGTGCCTCAGATTTAATTTATTTAGTTTTTAACATTTGTTTTAGGTGTGGAATTTATGTTCGTGTTTATGGACACTTGAGATCGCTCCAGGATAAAAAGACCTTAAATGCCTATTGCATGAGGTACAGATTCCAATTTTTTATTTTATTTTTTCTTTCATATATGATCATCTTATAGTCCTTAGTTTTGGTTACTAACTTCAAGCATTCTTGAAAAGTTTAGCTTTGGAATGCACCGTAACTGTTTATCTTGCTTAATTAGGTGGGAAAGAACTGCATTTTAGGGGTTTTATTTGGCTACATGTATTTTTTTAAGGAGGTGATCCTTGTTTATGCTTGGAGATTCAGAGATTGGTCTTGAAGGAATCTCATTTTTTACCTTTTATTTATAGAGATTGGAGTACAATATTATCTTCTTTTACCTTCATATTGATAGTACAGGTAATTATTTGTTGTAGTTTTCACAGGAAATCCCAAGCCTGGGGTACAACCACCACATGTAGATTTCTGTTTATTTTTATTGGTTTGATTTGGTTTTTAAATCAAAACCAATTTGGTGACTTAGGAACCTGGAAGTGACTGACAGTTAGGTTCTGGATTGTTCTCTAAATACACTGGTTCAACTCAAGGCTCTAGTTTTACATGCATGTGAAGAGGTGCTGGGTAATAATTATATAAATGAAACCAATATTAGCTCACCAATCTCAATCTAGTATTGGTTCTGTGTTGGAAATTCTCGCACACAGCTGTTTTGCCTTAACTTTAGTTATAAAATAGATTCTATTAAATTCTGTCTAGTAGTGTAGTTGAACCATGTAGTGAACTGTTCTCAGTGCTTTTTTGGTCATCAAAAGCAATTTTATATCTAATCCTTTGGTGGCTGGCTATGATATTTGTTTCAATTATGAATTTGGACGATGATAACATAAATCTGGCTGTCCATTACTGCTTGGAATTCATGATAGATGTCTGTTCTTAAAAGTGAAAGTGAAGTTTTGATGTGCTATATTGATATGGCATCCATAAGTTGAGGAAGTACTTAACTGAATTTAGCTTTGTGGTGCTAGTTCATTTGAAATATTATTAACGTTGTCTATGTTGGGACAATGGGAATCCTCTATGGTGGTTGGTTTGTTGGTCCTGTTTGCTCATTTTTGTATCCTATCATCACATAATGTTCTTATGGTTCAAATTAGCCTACGCTACTACTTCCTTCTTTTAACTTTGAATTTGATTTGGTTTTCAGGCCTGTGACTGACTTTAATGAGATTACAAGCCACTTCGTTGAGTGTATATATGTCCAAATGTTTAACACCAGGCTGCGGGTAGTAAACTTAGTGGTGCTATGATTTTTTTGCATGAATTCATGATTGATATAGATTTGAATACTTAAACACGTCTCCGAAATGCAGATTGAACTGTTCTTCTGATGGAATTTGAATTTACTGAATTGCAGAGTGCTATCTCTACTCAACCTCAGATGACAAATTCTACTAGTAGTAACCCTTTACAGGACCACCAAGCTATCCCCTCTAATCAAGTAAAGGATTTCAGAGTGAAATTTTGCAAAGTTCCTAATTGTTTCATTTTGTGGTCCTTTTAAGTTTTCTCATTTTCTCATTTCTCTGGCCAGTATAGTTTTGATGGAGGAAAGAGCATTGATCAGATTGTCTTGAATTTTTTGCGGGGACCAGAGTGCCTGTAAGTAATCTTTGACTTTCTCTAATTCTGAAGATCTTGCTGCCCTGACTATGTTGAGGATCTTTGTTTCCTTTGCTTTCAGTCTTTATCTTGATGAAACTTTGGCATCATGTGCTTTGACTGGTTGATAATTTGATATTAATGACTGATGTTGGACAAACCAAGGACTACTAGTTACTTTTTATTAAATGGGTTCACAGTAATAAGTTCTATGAAGTTTGTGTTTGATTTGTAAATTTAAATAGATGGATTTTGACATCTTAGTTTAAATTACCTGTGTTCACATTATAAGTAAAGCTCTTTTGGGTTTTATTTGACTCTATAGATTAGATGAAGTTTATTAACATGCATAAGATGATACTGTAAATGCATTTTCTGTGAAGGTATTAATTCATGTCTAAACTCTCTCCTTTCTGTTTCTTTTTATTTATATTTATATATTTATTTTAATCTTTGTATATTTGTGAGGACAGTTTTTATTTGGTTACAAATGATATGCACTTGAAAGCTCAAGTCCAAATTTGTTTCTCAAATGCATAAATCCAATGAATCAAAATTATCTTATAAAAAATTTGTTTATTTTATTTATTTAATTTTTTTTGGGGGAAAACTGGCAAAGGGTTGAACTTCCAAAATTTAGTTATTTTGTTATTGAATTTAACATTTAACAATTTTTTTTTCTGTCTTATAGTTGTTCAATACAAATTAGGCAAATTGTAGCTGGTTCTAAGATAGGAACATCAAATATTCCTGTAAAGCTAGAATATTGAAGGCAAAAGACATTTTAAGGATATAAAAAAGACGATGGATTCCTTTTGAGAATTGACAATGTTTGGGTGATCTTTTCTAGTGTGAGATTCTGAAAACTTAAAATTGGTGCCTATGAAACAAGGAAGAGCTTTTTACAATCTATTAGTGGATAGGTGATATTGAAAGGTCAGTAATGGTTGAAATATTAAGCTCTTTCCTATCCAAAAAATCCCAAGGCTTTACTTGCGAAATTAGTCAGGGGAGTAGGGGATATAACATTATTCTAATTAGATGGTTTTAAGGGGATTTGAACTCCTAATTTCATGGTTGGGAACTAGAAGTCTTAACCACTAAAGTCAACCCAAGACCTTACTCATGAGTAATGATGGTAGTTAGGAGTCTATGGGATATAATATAAGTGGTCTTAAGGGGATTTGAACCTTGCTCTCATGGCTAGAATCAGTTCGGTTTTTTGTTGGCTGACCGTGAAGCTGGTAGAACCCAAACTCAACAGTAACAATAATCTCAATTTATAGCAGAGAAGAGAAACATTTGAGAGAGGAAGTTATGGAAGAAAATTGTAATTTGTATTAATGAGCATTTGGCAGTATTTAAGAGTCAACAGAAAGCAAAAGAAACAGAACATCCACTCTCCTACTCAATTCCCAAGTTGCCCTCTGTTTTCATATCTTATTCTTTATATATCCCCACTAACTACCAATAAAATTCCACTACAGCCTTGCCCATCCTAATTCCTTGTTTCCTTTCCTTTGCGACGCATATAAGTCAATTTAATGGGAGGCCCATAAATATCTCGGGCCAGAAGAAGCACCTAGTCCTCAAGGTCAAAGTCAGGGAATTGTTGAGCAATGAGATCAAAAGGCTCCCAAGAAGCCTCAAAAGCAGGTAGATCCTTCCATTCAACTAACACTTCAAACCTAGCACCATCAGTAGTACTACATGGACGAATGCCCAAAACTCTCTTGGGTTCAATTGTCCATTCTAATTCTGCAGACAGGAAGGGAGGTAGGGGCTGACTTGTAGGGATGGAACCGATGGGCTTACGGAGTTGAGCAACATGGAACACAGGGTGAATGTTGGCGGTATCAGGAAGCTGCAATCGATAAGCAACAGCACCAATCAGTTTCTCTATCTTGTAAGGACCAAAATAATGAGGAGCTAGCTTCTCATTCACCCTTATAGAGAGGGACTTCCTACGATAGGGTTGGAGTTTAAGATAGACCAGACTTCTGCAAAAATGACATCGCGACGATGCTTATCAACAAGAGATTTCATCTGATTCTGGGTAGTGGCCAACTGAAGTTTACGTTCATCCAGGATAGTGTCTCTTTGGCGAAGCTGTTGTTCCACATCACCAAGGATAGTAGATGGGGCTACAGTGCCATAACGAAGAAGGGATGGGGGATCTCGACCGTATACAATTTTAAAAGGAGTGGTATGAGAAGATGTGTGATAAGAGGTGTTGTACCAGTACTCCGCCCAAGAATGCCATTTAGCCCACGATTTAGGTTGTGCATTAGCAAAACAACGAAAGCAAGTTTTGAGACAACGATTAACAACTTCCGTCTGACCATCGGATTGAGGATGATAAGCTGTGCTCTTCCGTAGGAAGGTCCCTTGCATGCGAAACAACCCCATCCATAACATGCTCATGAAAATTTTATCTCTGTCAGACACTATGGAATGCAGGACACCATGTAACCTGACCACTACCTGAACAAAAGCTGCTGCAACGTCCTTAGCAGAGTAAGGATGCTTAAGGTTGATAAAATGAGCATAGTTACTGAACCTATCCATGACGACTAAAATGGTGTCGATCCCCAAAGATTTTGGTAATCCTTCAATAAAGTTCATACTGATGTCCTCCCAGATGGCCTGTGGAATAGGCAAAGGCTGTAAGAGTCCAACAGGAGAGAGAGTTAAAGACTTGTTCCATTGACACATGCTGCAACTATCTATAAAATGCTTAATATTTGCTTTCATGCCCTGCCAGCACAACTCTCTTGCAATTCGTTTGTAAGTTTTAAGGTACCCTGAATGACCACCTATAACACTACTATGGAACTCCTTCAAAATCACTGGAATCAAGTCAGATCCTTTTGGCAGCGCAAGTTTCTGTTTGTAAAGCAACGGATTTCCAAAAATAGACTAATTAGGCAGTGCTGTAGGATCGGCCAAGACAGCCAAGTAAATGGCACCTAACCGCTCATCCCTCCTCACCGTAGTAGTAATCTCAGCGAGATCCAAAGTATGGGAAAGCGATATAGCCACTAGCTTAGTTGTATTTTGAACTCTAGACAAAGCATCCACTGCTTTGTTTTCTAATCCCGGCTTGTATTGAATCTCAAAGTCGACCCCATTAACTTAGTCATCCACTTCTGGTATTCAATGTTAACTATCCGTTGTTTTAGCAAATATTTTAGGCTTCATTGATCAGTCTGAAGAAGGAAATGTCTCCCTAATAGATAATGCCTCCACTTTTGAACAACAAGGACAATAGCCATAAGCTTTCTCTCGTAAACATATTTCTGTCGTGCACGCTGAGATAAGGCTTGGCTGAAAAATGCCATAGGTCATTTATTTTGGGAGAGAACTACTCTTAACCCCACACTAGAGACATTAGTCTCAACTTGAATAAAGCAGAAAAATCTGGAAGTGCTAACACAGGGATCAAAGCCATAGCTGCTTTCAATCGGTTAAATGCCTTGGAAGCTTTTTCTGTCCAACCATAACAATCTTTGTGGAGTTGCTGAGTAAGTGGCTCAGTTATCTTTCCATAATCAGCAACAAAACACCTGTAGTATCCAGTCAATCTCAGAAACCCCCTTAATTCCTTGAGTGACGTTGGTTCAGGCTACTTAATCATCACCTTTATCTTCTTTGATTAGCCGCCACCCCTTGTGCTGAAATAACATGGCCCAGATACTCAATTGACCCTTGAGCAAAGTTACATTTTCTTTTGTTAGCATACAATTGATGGTTTCTCAATAATTGCAGTACCTCCCTCAAATGTACCAGATGTTTATCCAAAGAGTCATTGTAGACTAAGATATTATCGAAGAATACTAGAACTGATTTTTCAACAGTTTTCTGAAGACTGAATTCATGACAGATTGAAAAGTTGCTAGGGCATTAGTAAGTCCGAAAGGCATGACAAGAAATTCATAATGGCCCTCGTGCGTCCGAAAAGCGGTTTTACACACATCTTCTTCTTTGACTCGAATCTGGTGATATTCAGATTTATGATCCAATTTTGAAAAAATAGTGGCGTCATGCAATTCATCGAGGAGTTCATCTACAGCTGGTAGAGGAAATCTATTAGGTATAATGACTTTATTCAGAGCTCTATAATTGACACAAAAACGCCAGCTTCCATCTTTTTTCTTGACTAATAAAACTAGGCTGCTGAATGGGCTAACACTAGGTCGAATAATTCCTGCCTCTAACATCTTATTGACTGGCTTCTCTATCTCTGTTTTTTGCACATACGGATACCGGTATGGTTGGATATTAATCGGTTTTGCATCATGTTTGAGGACAATAGAATAGCTCTTATCTCTAATTGGTGGCAGCCCGTGTGGCATATTAAACACATCTTCAAAAGCTTGTAATAGTTATGGAAATCCGACAGGTAAAGCCTCTTTTGGTTGCTCTTCTATGAGGGAGAGGTTCCCAAACTCAACTAAGACCCCTTGCCCTTCCTTTGATATAGTTCTGATCATCGATTTTAGTGATATTAAGGACTTGCATAAACTAGGGTCACCTTACAATATGATGGTTTGCTCTCCAAGCTTAATTTTCATAGTAAGAGCTTTCCAGTTTATTTGTTTATTGTCAAGAGTAGTCAGCCATTGCATTCCCTAAATCAAATCTGAGCTGCCTAAATCCAAAGAAAGATACTCTTCCACCACTGTCAAATTCTGTAAATTCAACACTACTCCTTTACAAATCCCTTTTCCCTTAATAGACACTCCTGTACCAACTTGAACACCATAATTTTCAGTCTTTGTTATTGTCAATCCCAACTTTCCGACTAGTTCCAATGAAATGAAATTATGAGTTGCTCCATAATCAACCAGTACTACCACATCCTGTCCTTCAATTTGATCCTTGAGTTTCATTGTTTTTGGCGATGTCAACTCTATTACTGAATTTAAAGACAATTCTATATCAACATTATGTTGTTTATCGTCTTCCTGCTTACCCTCTACCTCATTATCTACTAGAATCTCCTCCTCTTCATCATCATCATATACCAATAACATTTGCAGTTTCTTGTTCTTACATCGGTGCCCAATTATGTATTTTTCATCACATCGGAATCACAACCCCTTTGTCCGTTTGTCTTGGAGTTCTGCCTCAGATAACCTCTTGAAATTTGATTGACCTTGATATATATTTTGTTCAGTCACAGTTGAAGTTTTGAGTGGAATCCAACTATCTTATTTTCTGGTCGTAGGAAAGTGTTATTGGAACTTCTAGAAGGCTTGTACTTCTCCCTATCTCTAGTTCTTCGGATGACACTATTCTGTCTTCAATCTTTTACGCTGTCTCCGTAATATTCACTAACCCCCTTGGATTCAATAAAATAACTTCAGCTTGTATTTCCTCATCCAGCCCATTGATGAACACCCCTTCTAGTGTATCCTCATCCAATTGCTTCAAAGGGGCAGAGAGAATTTTAAATCTCTCTATATTCTGACACTGATACCAAATCTCTTCAACATTCTAAACTTCAAATCCTCCTAGCTAACAAACTCGGCCGACTCTCCTCCCATTGGAACCAAGAGAGAGCAACTCCCTCCATTCCCACACTAGTAGCCATAATACGATCACAATCAGAGAGTTTATGCATGCAGAAATACCTCTCGGCTCAAAAAATCCAGGAGTCAGGATTGACACCATTAAACATCGGAAGTTCCAATTTACAATATCCATACTCAGTCGTTACCATTGGCGGCTTATCTTTGTAATCATCACCTTTTCCCAACGTCACTGGTTTGCTATGGCCGTTGGAAGGAACTAATCGCATTTCACTTGCTTCACCGGCACTAGAGTGAGCAGATCGGAAAACTTTCATCAGCGTCTTCGCTTCTCTTCAAGCTTCTGTGTTAGCGTCGACATGAGATTTTTATAGTTCGCATCCACTCTCTGACTCAGCACGTCAAGTCGATGAGTAAGATCTTTCACCGTTGACTCTAAGATTGGGCTTTGCGTGATTGCCGTTTCCAATTGATCGACGCGAGTATCAGTTCTTGTCATCTTAGGTTAATGGATCGTAAGCTGCTCTGATACCAAAATTGGTAGAACCTAGACTCAACAGTAACAATAATCTCAATTTATAGCAGAGAAGAGAAACATTCGAGAGAGGAAGTTATGGAAGAAAATTGTAATTCGTATTACTGAGTGTTTGGCAGTATTTAGGAGTCAACAGAAAGCAAAAGAAACAGAACGTAATACAGTGAAATTTGAGATCACCACTCTCCTACTCAATTCCCAAGCTGCTCTCTATTTTCATATCTTATTCTTTATATATCCCCACTAACTACCAGTAAAATTCCACTACAGCCCTACCCATCCTAATTCCCTGTTTTCTTTCGTTTGCGACGCACATAAGTCAGTTTGATGGGAGGCCTATCAGAAGCTTTAAAAAAAAAAAAAAGAAATAAAAAAAAAATCAGAAAGCTAATCGAAAAACATCGAGAAAAGTTAGGAAAGAAATCTACATAGTCATTTATCCATTTAGTACCTGTAACACCTGAAAAGGAAAAAAGAAAAATTCTCATAGCTGCAACTCGATGATTGTTATAGTAAGTTCTCATAAATTACAGTCTGTTAGTCATTTCTTCTTTCACACTTCATCTTTCACTCTTGCCTAATACAAAATTCATAGTAATATAATTAATAAAAACTAATCCATGTGGTGAAACCTTGGTTTTTTAGTTATATTGAAGCAAGTAGAAAATTAATGTCTGGCTTTTTTTTTAAGTTATGTTCTATGTTTGCCAGGTAATCTTTCCTTTTCTTTTGGCATTTTATAATAATGAAGAAATGATTTATACTCATATTTTCTTTTGACAGAATTTAGATCTTAGATTTTGAGAACTTGTTATACTGAACTTCTTGTCAATTTTAACCTTGTAATATTATTTCCTTTAAATATTTAATGGAATGGAATTAAGGCATGGATTTTAGTAGGTTACAATTTAATATAATAAACATGAATCTTCAAAATTTGATTTCTTTGAATTTTTGGAGATCATAGGGATTTTAATTTGGAGTACAAACTGGAAGAATTCTAGGATATATATCCTATAGTTTCTAGCTATTTGCGTTCGTAATCTTTGTATGTACTGTATGGAGCAAAAAATAAAATTAAGAGACACTTTTCCAGAAACTGGAACTGGAATTTGTATTTATTCCTCTCTTATTGTGCATAGTGAAAGATGATGCTATGCTTTTTCACTTTGACAGTGCCAAGTTGCATGTTATAATGAGAGAGCCAGTACTGGTAGTGACTGCTCTCACGCATCTTTTTTATAATTGTTCGATCAAAATGTGTATGGAATGAAAGAAACTGAGAGAAGATGGAAATCATGGAACCCCACAAAATCTTAATGAAAGTATCCATCTAGACAATCCTTTTGTATTGGCATTTATGAAAAACATTTTTCTTTTTGGTGCTGGTTCTGTTCTTGTGTGTTCCCATTCCTATAATGCTTGATTAATTTCTTGTTAGTCAGTAAGTAATAATATTGGCATGTTTATCTGTTCTCGTTTTGCAGTGCCTTTAACAACGGAGTACATCGCAATGACATTGCTAAACAACTTAATCTTCCAATGGATAAGCTCATGTACCTTCCTCTCCCCCTAAGTTTTATGCAACTGAAACATCTTAAGCTAAACATTTTTTCTTTTTTTCACTTGACAGGGAAGTTTTAGAAAATCTTATGGAAAATAGTTTGGTATACACAATCGATGAGGTTCACTATAAGTCAGCTGTCAATGCATGACTTCTTCATGAGCAAACAATATGCCAACCAAAGCGTGATATGCCATTCTGCAACACTTTCACCGTCGCATGCTAGGTGTTTTGCATTTCTTATGGTCTGAGCTTGAACTAGAAATGTACTAAAACATGATCTGGTATATGTTTATAAATTAAATAGCCTTATTTTCATCAGCTTCCTTTTGTGATTAAATCTGATATTCATCAGTTCCCGTGTAGCATTCAGATGACTTCTTGAGGCTGTGTATATAACGTTTTATGCTGTTTGTATGGAAATACTTTGAAAGTTTCTTGAGTACAAAGTTTCTAGGGTCTGCCACTGCTCGTCAGGTCTTTTTTTTTTTTTTTTTTTTTAATGAAATTTNTCGTCAGGTCTTTTTTTTTTTTTTTTTTTTAATGAAATTTCATGACCCTGGTGGTACAAGGTCACTTGAGAAACCGGCGCTGCAATTGAAAGGTGTTATTGCTGCTAAATGAAGTTTGTAGCAGGCTAACAGCTAAAAATTAGTGGTGAATAAAGGAAAATAAACCAACATGGCAGTAGAACTTATTTTCCTGAGAAATTTTATTGCATTCCAGCTGCTGCCTGGACTTCTAGGAATTTGTAGTCATTATCCATATATAGTCTAAGTAGAACATGCACTATACCTTGACAGAAATTTAAAAATGCCTGGTTTCTTTCAAACACTCTAGATGGCATTAGGGTTATGCAATTCATCTTCTCTCTGATTAATGAAATGGGTCTCTTTAAAGTCTTGAAAAGTTTTAAAAAATAAAATTTGTAGACCTCGTATAAAATTTTTCTTTCATTTAAAAAATGTAAATAATATATAATATGTATGCAAATATAAGCTTTCTCAAATAAATTTTTGCTTGGTAGTTGTACGAGTGAGTGAGCAAAAGCTACGACGTTTTATGCACCTTATAGAATGATCCTTACTTTCTTATGGTATGAACATTTGCACCAACCAATCCAACCCCAGATACAAATGGTTATATAATAGTAAATGACTGGTTCATGATAATTTCTCTTCTATGGTTTAAAAATGTGTAAAATCTTAATTTTCTATTCTACACTTACGATTTAGATTTTCGGGGGAAAAAAGCCAAATTTCGAGAGACCTTTGAGAAATAGAAATATCTTGAAAAATTAAAGATAGTTTAACCGATTTCAATATCGACTATCAAATTTATCCCAGTTCTCCAAATATAAACATACTCAACAACTTGATACATTGTTTTTGAGCATTTAGCATTACTTTACAACTGTTTTAGTACTATCAAGTCTTACAAACTAGTTCGACGCTTGATTGGATAATAAAAAAAATAAATGTTTAACTATTAATTAGAAAAAATTTTAAAGTTGATCTTTATCTTTAAAAAATTACAAAAAAAATAATAAAATTTAAGAGGTTGAGTTGAAAAATAGTAGATCCAATATTTTTTTTTTTTGATTGGTCTATTAGTGCTTTATGGATTGGACAGTCGCCATTTATTAGGCAATCAAAATTTTTTATATCTCGATTATTTTACAATACACCTTTTAAATTTGGTTATTTTCATAAGTCACCTATTATTTTTATACATGAAATCAGGGGTAAAATTAAAATCTTATCATTATATAAAAGTAAAATCTAAAATGGGAGATAAATAGCCATTTACAATATCTTAAGGGTAGAAATGTTATTTATGAAACCTTTAGGGGGTATATGGTACTTAACCTATATATATTCAAATTATATAATAAGGTCGAGAAGCGTAATAAAGTCTTAAGGATCGGATTGTGAAGAACGATGACAGACTTTGATTGGACCGAAATCTGATAATCAAAACATATAACACATGCTTCAAATAAAAGTAGAACAGAAACAAGAGATGCCTAGTTGCCTACCCAATATAATACACAGAATGTGGAAATATTTAAAAAAAAAAAAAAAGTTAATAAAGAGACAATAATAGTATCTAACAAGAAAATAAAATAAATTAAAAAGGGTCATGTGACAAGTGATGATCAAGTAATAATAAAATATAAGTAGCGAACGTGAGGAATGAATCGTTTCTCTGACCACAACACCATGTTACCTTTTCTAACTTGTAAGTTTGACCAGAGCCAGCTGTTGATTAATTTTAATTAAATCCTATTTTGATGCATTTGGTTACTATTAATTCAAGTTTGCCTTTTTTTTCTTTATAAAAAAAGGCATAGGAATTCATATTAAAAAATATATATTGGCTATATATATATATATACTATATCGTATCCTTTTCTTAAGGTTTGTGCCCAAATAATTAGTTGTGTTGATTAAATATTTATTTAAGAGTTTTTTTTTAATTTAGAATAATATATAACTATTTCAAATTTTATCATAAAAAAGAACCCATATATTCTGTACTTCTCTGTCATTTAATTTCTTCCAGGAACAATGCATAATCAGTGCAATAAAGTTACAAACTCTACTAACAATTAAATGAAAATTGAGAGTTGAAATAACGTGTAGGAAGAGGTTAAGATTTAATAATATGGTAGTCTTAACGTATGTTCTAAACATATATTATAACCTGAAACTATGTATATTTTCACAATTATGATAATTACTCTGTATTAAAAATTATGTTAAATTGATTATTTTATAATATTCTATGATTTTTGTATGAAAAACACATTTTATAATAAAACTATAGTAGTTTTAATGTGCTCTTATAACACAAGTTAAGATTATTTTTAATAATATTTAATATGATATTAAAATATCAATGAATTATATTAATTCAAGTAAAAATACTTTTTAAGAATAGAAATATATTTCTTAAACATATATATATATATAATATTAGACTCTATAAAAAGAAAATTGGGTACTTTTTTAGTTTTTTACATGAAATGCTTTCTAACAAAAATAAATATTCTGATGAAGCAACAAGCATACTTTGGTAAAGATAGTCCAAATTAAAGAAAGAAACACTCAAGCCGAACTCTTTACCAGCTGCAATGTCTGCTTTAATTTTTCTTCTTTTTTCTCGTCGAACTTTACATACTTTTGTCTGTGTTTAACTTTGCTTAATTAGTGTATAAAAGCACTTTTAATCAACACTAGTAGATGAATCCATCCATACATTTCCAGGTTTTGAGGGCTCTTGGCTTATCAATATCAATCCCCTTCAAGATATTGCATATATAGTTTGCTAGCCACTTTGCTTTGTCTTGCAGCTGATCTGAATTACACAATCAAGTGGGGTGGTTGAGTCGACTGATGAAGAGTCACTATGAGACACCATCTTGCGTTAAAACCTGGAACATGTGGGCGCACCCTGCGGAGTGGTGGAGGGTGGCCAATTGCGGCCGGCCTTGATGGGATCTTCTGCTTACTCTACACTTTCACACCTAACCCTAATAATAATAATTCAGTCAATACATGCATGCATGTATGATTGTGTTTATAATTATTCACATCCCGTTCGTGAATAATGGCAAAGTTGGTTCTGTTTCGGGTTGGATTTCTTTTCATTTCTTTTGTTTATTTATTTTTTCTAAGTTTCTTATAAGCATTTATTTCAGATTGGGTTGTAATAATATTCATGCTAACAAACGATATTACTTTCAATAGTATTGACATATATTGAGTAGTTGCGAGCTTTAAACTTTGTTGGATAAGCAACTATGTATAGCACATTCATAATAAATGGATATACGTGGAGACTTCTTGTGTTTCGTCTACCTTATTATGTTCTTTATCTTGTATAATAATATATTATATATGTTAATCTCTATTATTAATTTCACGTTTTATACTACAAATTTATCTTTAATGATATAATCCTAATCGATATTAAATCTTCACATGTATGTCAGAAATTGACAAAGAATTCTCTTAATCAATGAAAAGAGATACAAATTTGGATCCTCAAAGGTGAAATTCAACTTGAAATTGGTATCGTTCATCGTGGAATTAACTTATTTTTAATGTTTATCATATGTCATTAGAGTACATGTTAAAAAAAAACTCTTATATCTACTTGTTAGTGATAATCTATTAATTATATAATATTCTGATTCACAATATATATATTTCTAAAATATTCCGTAACACATTCGTATACGTAAATTAATGATTTGACAAGAATAGATTTTATCATAGACACTTAGCAGCTGGTTAGTAAAAACACATCTAGCTAATAATGGAAAGTTATATGCATCTAACTAGTCATTAATTTGGTTTTGCCACGTTTGGATCGAGTTGATAGAATTCAGGAATTCTTTGGATAAACTGATAAAGACACTTAAAAAGCAGGTGTTGGTCATATGTTGACAAAATATTAATAAAATTAAAAGAGTTTGTGGGTGATGGGTCCATTAATAGCACAATAATTCATGATATTTGATCAAATTCCACAACAAAGTTTATCTAATAATGAAAAGGGTATTATTGGAGTTTTAGAGTAGCTAGGTTTTGGAAGAATTAAACGTGTACATAAAATAATTAATTATTGACTAGGACCATTAGCCCTATATAATTGCGACAAATATTAGTATTATATAATAGTTAAAACTCAATAATGATCATGTTTCTCTGTTTGGGATGGATGTTGTAAAGCTGCGAGTGTTCAACTAAAAAAAAAAAGATAAAATAGTGGATGAGTGATTAGCCTCTTCATAAATATGGTACTCAAGTAAAATCATAGGAGTAAAAAATCTTAATTTTATTAAAAATAAAAAAGTATGCTTCAGTCTAATTTTTTAAATATTTTTTTAAAATTTTGACAAAAATTAAGAGTACCATATTTATGAACCAATAGTTTGATAGACAATAGTTAAAAATTTAGATATATCTTATATTTGATAGACAATATTATTAGATATATTTGATAATTATTGAATATTATCAGGTAATGCTTGTTGTTAAGTATTAATATTCGATTAAAAAACAAAAGATGTCATTTTATATCTGTCGGATATAGATATTATACCTAAATGAACTTTAATATTATTTTTTAAATAAAAAAATCTGAATGTGAAATTTGTCATATTAATTATCCCTTAAGATATGTTTGTGGAAAAATCGGGAAGTTTGTCTGGGCCAAGTCAACCATGTCGGGGACATCTGATCGGAGCGGCCCAGTTGGCAAAGCCAGTGGCGTACGTAGTGGAGGTAGCAGATTCAGATCGATAAGAAAGATTGTGAAAAATAAAAATTAGAAGAAAGTACATCTTGGGCTGATCGAGTGGACAGATGTCAATGGAATAAGAAGGTAAGATTATTAACCAAAAGCACACGTGTCGTGAAGTTGCCATGCAGGCATGTGAGATGCCATTGCCATTAGCAGCAAGCAGATCTATCCCCTCTGCAGAATACGCAGCAGAAAACTCCCTATCCCATCCCACCACCATTTCCTTTTATACATATTTATATTTGCATGCCTTGGATGCTACTACACCCACTCGCCCTCGCTCGCGTCCCCACACCACACCCCCAGCCCAACTTTCTTATTTTCTACTCAATAAGTTAATTTGAATAATATGAGTTTAATTGAATCACATACACATGAATACTTTACTTGAGTTATTTTTTAATGGGACAATATCAAACACTACCTTTGTACTTTAGTTTAATTTTTATGCGGGAATCAAATTTAATACTTTAATCAACTAGACCTTTGAGATTTACCCAAAATTATCAACAAGTCTTTTCTGTTAATTTTCGTTACTGTGTAAAAGAGAAAAAGATTATTATGCCCCTTTTATATTACCTTTCTTAAGGGACAATATCAAATACAGTCTCATATTTTGACCTAATTTCAGATAAAAAATATATTTGACACTTTAATCAACTAGTCCCTTGATTTTCACTCAAAATCATCAATAAACTTTTTTCATTAACTGATAGAGTAACAAAAGCAAAAAAAAGACTGCTATATCCCTGATAAGTCTAGCTCAAATACAATATTTTAAATACTCTATAATAATATAAAAATACCCTTTTATATTTATTATGTTTCAAGGGTATTTTCGTATTTTTATAGAGTGTTAAAATACTGTATTTGAACTAGACTTAATCAGGAGTATAGTAGTCTCTTTTCTACTTTTGTTACTCTATCGGTTAATAAAAAAGGTTAATTGATGATTTTGAGTAAAAATCAGGGGACTAGTTGATTAAAGTGTCAAATATGTTTTTCAAGACTGAAATTAGATCAAAATATGATTGTGGTGTTTGATATTATCTCCTTTATATAATTAATCTTTTGGTTATCCTTAAACATTACCCTAATCTATTTATCAAAATATCTTCTTCGTTACTCCGTTATTTAACAGAAAATATTAATTGATGATTTTTAGTAAACCTTAGGTGCCTAATTGATTAAAGTATCAAACATATTTTTTACCTAAAATTAGGTCAAAATACAAAAATATTATTTGATATTATCCTATTTTTTAATCATCGTTAAAAAAAAAAATTAAATAGCTAGCTACAGTATGCATGCATAATTATGATTAATAGCGCGTGAGAGCACGGTCCACAAATGAAGGTGAGAAAACATATTGTCTGAATTTGAAAACCATACCGCCATTTACGTACCGGGGAGTCGAGGAAACGACCGTGCAACCGGTTTATCCACAGTAAAAAGAAGAAACAGAAATCAAACGAAAAGCGAGCGCCCGAGAGGCGCGACTTGTCTTTTAGTGACAGTCAAAAAGCAGAGATCAATAGAAATTTTGGAGACACAACCAAATGACACGCGGCAGAGGATGGGACCTATTCCCCTTTTTAATCATTCTTTCCTGAGTTAAATTACAACTCCTCCCTCTCCCATCCACCTCATTGCCCTTGCTGGAGTTTAAAAGCAACAATTTTTTTTTTTTTCTATTAAACATACTCATAATATTACCTGTAAATATAAAATGTAAAAATAGTTAATCTAAAGTTTATGGGTGTGATGTCAGTTTCCCCATGGCTCATGGGTCACCTTGTTCCCCTCCTCTCCTCCTTGCTTCTTCCCCACAAACATCCCTAACTAGTCTTTGAAAAACCTCACTTTTACAACCAACAAATTTCTATATTTCTCATCATAATTTTTTGACTTAAATAGTTCACATATATATACACTGTCTTTTAGTCAATCTATTAATATGATAAATCCTTATATTTATATTTATATGTTTGTTAAATAAAAGTAAAGAACTTGCATATTGCTTTTCTATTTTTGCCACGTGTAGGAGTTAATTTAATAGTAATGTTGTTTATTTATGTATGAATAAACAAAATTACATGATATGGATTGTAAACAAAATTACATGATATGGATTGTAGTGTTATTGGGATTTATTCATGGCTTTAATCCTATTAATTATATTACATATTATTCATATCAATATCCCAACTATAATTTAAGTTATAAATTTATAATTATGTTATTGTAGAGTCCTTATTTTAACTAATGCGATATATTATATACATATATATTTTTCATATTACATATGTGAACTTCATGATATAAAAGATTAAACCAATAATAATAATAATAATAACATAGCCCAAACCTCCGAACCCTTTATGTATCGTTAAAGGCTCCAGACGATGATAGAACATTTATCAAATCAAATGTATATAGAAGATGATGATTCAAACCCTTTATAAATATACGATTGATAATACTTTGAACGTACATCATATATATATATATATATACATATATTTACCCTCTTCTGAATCTTGACAAAAAGAGAGCGCAAAGCATGCAAGTGGAAGCTTTTTAGAGGATGACTGAGCGGTGAGTCTCTCTATCTGTATATCTATCTATCTATCTCTATCTCTCTCAATCTTTCATTTAATATTTTATTTATTATTGTTCAATATTATTAACCATTTTCTTTGAACCTCGATTCTCGTGCAAGCCTTGACGTCTCTCTCTCTCTCTCTCTCCCCACATTCATCTCTCTTATAAGTCCTGTCTTCCTCTATATCTGTGTCTTCATTACTCTTCCATCTTTCAAACCAAAGCAAAGCAAATTGTTTTACTTGTTTCTGTGTTTCTGTTTTTGTTTTCTTTTTCTAAGCATTACTAGTTACTCCTACTATAGCTCTTTCCACTATTTCCAAAGAAAACACACGCTTGGCCTTGCCAACAATATGGATTCTTCGTGGCTCGGTTTCTCTCTTTCTAATAATAACCATATCAACCATACTGCTCACGACTCCTCTCAGCTCTGCCTCTTTGAAGCCTTCACCACCGCCGCACCCACCACCACTTCAGGTTTATTTATATAATATTTTTTTGCATACGGCTACAGCTAGCTACCATCTCTTTCTCTTGTCTCGTTTTTATGTGTGTAAATTCTCTTACTTGTAACGTTTGTTAAGTTACAGTGGGTAACGTTGTTGATACACGAAGAGAAGAAGATGGCGCTCCTGTTTCTGCCATGCCTGGTGCAACAGACCTCTCTATGTTCACTGGCAGTCCGAAGCTAGAGGACTTTCTTGGCGGTTCTTGCACTGCCGGAGCTGCACCGCTGCCGCAACCCCAACTGGGTCATCATCACTTTACTAATACAGGGACAGCCGTGGCTATATCTACTGACGCTGAGATTTATGACTCTGAACTCAAAACCATCGCCGCTAGCTTTCTTCGCGGGTTTTCCACCGAACAAACAGATGCCCTCAAACAACATCATCATCATCAGCAACAACAGCAGCAGCAAGCACAGCTGGTTGCAGCTGAGCCTACTCCAAAGAAAACCGCTGATACGTTTGGCCAACGCACCTCTATCTACCGAGGAGTCACTCGGTAAATAATCACTGTTCAAAATCTCCCAAAAAATTGCCTTTTTCGTAGATAATTAATTATCAACATGTGTTTTGAATTTTTTTATTCGATTCAGACACAGATGGACTGGTAGATATGAAGCTCACTTGTGGGACAACAGCTGCAGAAGAGAAGGGCAAAGTAGAAAAGGAAGACAAGGTAACTAAATATATTAATTTTGCTGAATATTAATTAATTTTGAGTTAATTAATGTTGTTTGTGCTTCTGGGAATAATTAATGTTGGATAGGGGTTCACTGTGATCTGGGTCCGAGCCCTCTGAGCCTCTGAGCTAGCCTTAGTAAATATGGTCCTAAGAGAAGGTGGTTAGTGTGTGATCGGAATAAATAAGAGGTAAAGAAGAGAACAGAATGTAAATGGTGCAGATCCCTAGACAAACAAGGGCTTGGCTTGGCTAGATCTCTTCTGTTGTCACTTTGAACACTGAGACACTCTGTGTTGTGCACTAGATTCTGCATAATCGAGTTAATTGATTAATAGTCCTATTTTTTGCTTCACATTTATGATGATTTTTAATTTACACACTCTAACGTGCGGTTTTGTTGCTTCTTTATGTGGCATGTACATGACGAATGATTGCTGCCATGGATGCTAATTTCGTCATTATTGTTTTCAGTTTACTTGGGTGAGTTAGCATTCTGGAATTCTTTCAACTTTTAGATTACTATATGCTACATGCCAATATATATTTATATTACATAATTAAGATCATCATTTTGTTTTCACTGTAACAAATTATTCTTCTTACATTCATAATTAATGAATCATATCAAAGCGGCTCAGAACTTCAGATTTGACTCTAGATTTTAGTCACTGTTAGAAAACAAAAACATTTATTATTTATGCATGACACAGTCGTTTTGATAATCATTTTGTTAAACTGCTGCTGTAGGTGGTTATGATAAAGAAGAGAAAGCAGCAAGAGCTTATGACCTTGCAGCTCTCAAATACTGGGGTCCGACCACCACCACAAATTTTCCGGTGAGAATTTTCTTTCTGATTAAGACTTTTTCTCAGTAAAATTGTTATTATTTTTTATCAGACACTTACAAATTATTAATTTGGTTTTGAAGGTCTCTGACTATGAGAAGGAACTTGGAGAGATGAAGAACATGACTAGGCAAGAATTTGTTGCCTCTCTTCGGAGGTATGCTAACCTTTTTCTCCGTATCTATATTTGATTTTATCTTTGTGTTTATTGGGAATGTAGTTGATTTACATGTAATTTTTTATTTTTTTATAGGAAGAGCAGCGGTTTCTCTAGAGGAGCTTCAATTTACAGAGGAGTTACAAGGTTAATTATATTTACCTTTGTATTACCTTTTAATCAATTCTTTAAGATTTATGTGCAGAGTATTCTAAGAATCTTCATTATTTTAGGCACCATCAACACGGTCGATGGCAAGCAAGAATTGGAAGAGTTGCAGGCAACAAGGATCTCTACCTTGGCACCTTTAGTGAGTTTTTTGATCACTTAAAAATTATTCCATTTATGATGGTGCTTTTTGGTTTTCATTGCTTAACAATTCAGTGTATTTTATTTTAAATAGGCACCCAGGAGGAAGCAGCTGAGGCCTATGACATTGCTGCAATCAAATTCAGGGGCTTAAACGCAGTGACCAACTTTGACATGAGTCGATACGATGTAAAAAGCATTGCCAGCAGCAATCTTCCCATTGGAGGAATCGCTGGCAAGTCAAAAAATTCCTCTGATACAGCTTCTGATAGCAAGAGCGTGGATGGAAGCCGATCAGACGATCGAGATATTTCCTCAGCATCATCGGTGCCTTTTGCGTCTCATCCGGCCCCAACCTCTAGTTTAAACTTTGCACTACCCATCAAGCAGGACACATCTGATTATTGGTCTAATATTCTTGGATACCAAAGCAGTAGTACCACTAGTCTAAGCAATGCCAAGAACCTTAGCATAGCACCAACTTTATTTCCGTCATGCACTAATGGGTCTACTACTTTTCAGAGTCCTCCATCCTTCCAAATGGATTTCTCAGGAAATTGTTCAGTAAATGAAAGCACCAATGGGCTATTGAATGGTGGTTATGTAAATGTTCAGCATCAGAGTGTTGTTGGCACAACCACAACCACAACTACCAGTACTACAAGTTCAGTCCCTTTTGCTACACCAATTGCCTTGAATAGTAATGGGAACAGTTATGAAAGTTCCGCTGCTTATGGTAGCTGGATTGCACCCTCTTTGCATTCTTTCCAGCCTGCGAAGCCTAATCTATCAGTGTTTCAGACACCAATTTTTGGCATGGAATGAGCTCAGAAAAGGGTGTGGGGGTGCGGGGATGGTGAGAATCTGTGCAAAGGTGAAAGGGATATTTGGAGGAGATTGTTGGATATGTTTAAATTATTTTGTGTTTAATTATGCTATTAGAATGAAGGCGAGAGAGAGAGAGAGATGGGGTTGGTCAACTTTTTGAATTGATCATGAATGAAGACTGACAAGCATTTCACAGGAGCTGACTGTACTAACTCAAGTAGTTCTTCTTTGTTATGGTCTTGTTTTCTTTTTTCTTTTGCTTTTTTCTTTTTAACTGACAATGATTTACAAGGGTAAGTATAAATGAAAAAAAAAAAATTATCCGTTTTGTAATCTTTCCATCTCCTTGGTATCCGGTTTGATTCCATTTCAATTTGCCATTTTTCTCTATCACATTATTCCTTGCTAGTGTGAATCTAGTTCCCTTTTAGGGGAACCCTGATTTTGTCTCGTAATTAAAAGAAAAGCCGATTATAAATTTAAGTTTGTGGTAGAAAATCAATGCTATAATATCAAATAATAGAACTGAATATAACATCAAATAAAACGAAACGATTTAGGTAAAAAAATCCTAACAATCTCGATCTTGGTGAAAAATCCTAAAGTAATACAAAACGATTTAGGTGAAAAATTCTAATAATAGAAAAAATTACCGGTAAAAAAAAAAAGAATAAATTTATTATAAAAAATATAAAAAGACACCTCAACGTTTATATTTGTCTATCTATATAATGATCTTCTATTTTTAAGAATATAATTCTTATTTACTATAAAATTTTTTAGAAGTCAATTTGAATAATAAAATAAGCCATGACGATTCTAATAATCGAAAACAGTAAATCTTAGACCATTACATAAAGGGTCTATATTATGAAAGTAACATTTTTACATCTCAAGTTGAGAGATCCGAGACCTCCGTTAGCACCACAGATTTAATTAAAAATCTATTTCAAATATGCTACCGCAGGTTATTGGATCGGATTAAAAATTCGAATCACAATCTAATAGTTTGATATTACGTATATTTAATACGGAGATCGTTTTTAATAAGTGTTTAACATGGTGTTGAGTTTGTTAAAAATATTTATTTAATAACTTTATATACCCAACATTTCGTTGAAATTTAAAATGTGTAACCCGGAATTTGAATATTTTTCGTATCTTTTTTCCGAGTTAGATTGGAAAGTTCATTAATAAGAAAATGTGGAAAAATAAAGAAGAGAAATTGGAATGAACAGTCAACTGACGTGCGTGCATGGTGCCTCCATTATTGACTGATGAGTTGCAGCGGTTCTGGTCCTGAAAGTTTTAGCGGCAGAATGTGGACCAACAATAATCATTATTTGTAGTAGTGCTTTCTTTTCTTGTGTAAAATGTGAACACTTTTGGCTGGTTTGGGTTTTCTTGTTCTCTCGTAATTACTTGAAGCCTACAATTACAAACAATACATGTGCCGTCGCGCACTAATGTACTTTTTTTTTTCTTTACCAATTTTTCTTTGCTAATCATGGTTCCTTCACTTTGTGCTTCAAATTCATCACTTTAGAGGATATCTTACTTGTTTAAATTTTTAATTTTAAATAGAGTAAAAGGTCTGTAGATCAACTTTTAAAACTTATTTTTTGGGAAGACAATAGTTTAAGCTGAATTTAGAAAATATAAAACAGTTTTTTTTTTGGGAAATTTTAACAGAATTGAATAAATGATAAATATATTTATGCTTTTTGAAATATTTGGTACTAATTGACATAGAGGAAATCAAAAATAATTTTCTTATTTGTTTCTAAAACCCGAAATGTTTGCAAACAAATTATACTGTTTTTTTACTTGTTTTGGAGATATAAATATTAAGAAATATTTCAAGTATTTAATGTTTATTGTTTAAAATATATCTTAATTTATTTGAAAACATTGTCAACAATGCAAAACTAATTTCTGAAACACACCTTTAAACATTATAAACAAATAAAAACTTATTTAAAATGGAGAGTTTTCATTGATTTTTTTTTTTTGAGATCCCGATTAAAATATAAACAAAACAACATTGATTTCAAAATTCATTAGAAACTTCTCTGAAATAAGAAACATCATCGTAAAAATTCATTCAAATTTTCAATGATGGCTTATGTTGAAATTCTATAAAAATTCAACATAAAATAAATTTAGGTACGGAAAATTCTCTATTAACCTACTTATCAAATAAAAATAAATTCATATATATTCTAATTG